>LGRX02002611.1:0-68148 GCA_001247695.2 Cymbomonas tetramitiformis | reverse complement strand
GAGATGGCGATTCCGTGGCGTTATGAGGAGGTGGCGAGTCCGTGGCGCCATGAGGAGGTGGCGAGTCTGTGGCGCCATGAGGAGGTGGCGAGTATGTGGCGCCATGAGGAGATGGCGAGTCCGTGGCGCCATGAGGAGGTGGCGATTCCATGGCGCTGCAGAAGCCTCTTTTCTCCCCTGCTCAGGCAAGGGCAAACATGGCCGCCCTGCTTTGCTTTCCATGGCACCATCGTTGCTTGAGGATGCAAGATATCGAAGTCTGGACACTGCTGCATGCTGCACCATCTCAACGAGAGGTCAAACTCGAGAGGCGTAAGGGAGTAGGCACATGCTATATGCTGACTGCCTGGGACGGGGCTGGAAGCTTACAAACGCCGTATCGTGGATGGAAGGGTTGCGGCAACACATTGTGCGTGGATTGATTGACGCTCGATACGGCAGCGGGTAGGGTCAGGGGGTCTTGGTGGAAGGGAGTGCACCGATATCGGCCATCGGCCGCGGGGAGGGGGAAGGCAAACTGGGCAGCTCAAAAAGATCTCTCAGGCGCTGCAATGTGGAAGCGTGGCCATCGCCGAGAGGTACTTGCGTCTTGCGAGAGGTTCCCCAGGAAGCGCCCTTAGGCAAGCTGCCCTTTATGAAAATGGCTCCGATGTGATGGTCGATTTTTGTGATTGTGACATCGAGTAGCTTCGCTTCACCGTTGACAAAGTAAAGTACATTCGACGAGCCCGCTTCCTTTATAAAGCGGCTCTCATCACCTTGATGGTCCTTGAACGAGACCTGCCACCTCGGGGCAGTGCCTTCAAGCCATCAATGCGCCTGATACTCGATTCCAATCCAAACGCCCGCCGGAAGGCGGAGGATTTCCGTTCCGCAGTGATAAGTGAGAGCATCTGGAGTCAGGGTCAAAGAAGGGATTGCAAAAGTGGATATGCAGGCGGCCAATGAACACAGCACTTTATCTGAGAACCGACAGGTCATTCGCACCTGTGGGCGTCCGATCTCAGAGGCGTGCGAACTGAAAAGGCATTCGCACCAGTGGATGTATGATCTCAGAGGGGTGAGAACTGACAGGTCATTCGCACACGCGGGTGTATGATCTCAAAGGTGTGAGAACTGACAGGTCATTCGCACCTGTGGGTGTATGATCTCAGAGGGGTGAGAACTGACAAGTCATTCGCACCAGTGGATGTATGATCTCAGAGGGGTGGGTACTGACAAGTCATTCGCACACACGGGTGTATGATCTCAGAGGGGTGAGAACTGACAAGGCATTCGCACCAGTGGATGTATGATGTCAAAGGTGTGAGAACTGACAAGTCATTCGCACACGGGTGTATGATCTCAGAGGGGTGAAAACTGACAAGTCATTCGCACACGCAGGTGTATGATCTCAGAGGTGTGAGAACTGACAAGTCATTCGCACACGCAGGTGTATGATCTCAGAGGTGAGAACTGACAAGTCATTTGCAGACGCGGGTGTATGATCTCAGAGGTGTGAGAACTGACAAGTCATTCGCACACGCGGTGTATGATCTCAGAGGGGTGAGAACTGACAAGGCACGCACACGCGGGTGTATGATGTCAAAGGTGTGAGAACTGACAAGTCATTTGCAGACGCGGGTGTATGATCTCAGAGGGGTGAAAACTGACAAGTCATTCGCACACGCAGGTGTATGATCTCAGAGGTGTGAGAACTGACAAGTCATTCGCACACGCAGGTGTATGATCTCAGAGGTGTGAGAACTGACAAGTCATTTGCAGACGCGGTGTATGATCTCAGAGGTGTGAGAACTGACAAGTCATTCGCACACGCGGGTGTATGATCTCAGAGGGGTGAGAACTGACAAGTCTTTGACCTCAACCAGCTTAACGTCAAAACGATAAAATTTTGTACCATGTCAGTGAGAACTCAAAAATGAGATGGATTCGCTGCGACAGTGAGATTTGCACGAATCGGAATCGTTTGGTCTTTTCTACCATGAAGAGAAGAATCTTTCATCTAGCACAACAGTCATGAGCCTGATGCTGTTCACTTACCTGGCTAGCTTCCGTTGGTGGTTGAAGATCTTCAGGTGGGCTGCATTCGACGGCATTTGCGGTGAACAAGCTCCGTATGCCCTGCAACGTTGTAGAGTGATCTGGGCCCGGCTTCAGCTGAGTTCGGCGCGAAGGCCCCCAAGAGGCTCCATCTGGCAGAGCACCTGTAATGGAGATCCGTCCGATGTGGTGTTCGATATTGGTGATCCGAACGTTGTGAAGCCTTTCCTGGCCATTCACAAAGTAGGTTACCGCCGGGCGAGTAGGATCGCACGTTTGCTGCCTTCGAAACAGGATTTGGTCACCTTGGAGATCTGCGAAAGAGACCTGGAGGCATCAAATCCAGCCGTCAAATCCAGCCGGTGCACAAGACCATTATCGTCCAGTGACGTGGCTTGCAAAGGGCAAACGGATAAATGTAAGGTACTGCATCTGTGCAAATGCAACTAATCTACCTTTGGAGGTTGCAGTGCGTCTGTTAAGGCAGGCTCCATTGTGGACACACTGAGCGGCACGAGGCCCGTCAACAAAAAAGCCAGCCCACCACCATCCCGCTGCATGTGAGAAGCATTCAAGAACAGGATGGGGCTGTGCCAAGATACCACCGACAAACACACCTCTAAACCAATGTAGACATAACACACACCATCCCGCGCCGTGCACTATGTGAGCATAGAACCCCGATGCGGATTCATAAGATTAAAGTGCCATCGGCCCTCCTCGTGCTGGTGATCTCCCCCAGCGAGACACTGTGTATGCGGGTGACCTCCCCCAGCGAGTCACTGTGTATGCGGGTGTCGGACGCTTCTCGGCGTCGCCATTCTGGTCACTCAATCATCAGTCAGAGACGTTGGAAGCAGCAGTGATCACCTACCGCGGTAGGTGTTACAGCTGAGGTGTTGAGAGGACCATCCTCAGGCTCCCGGCGAGGCTGCGGGCGAGCTCCTACAAGCAGTATTTTGGACCGGAAGTGTTGCGGATCACAGCCCACCCGCAGAGTGACTCTCACTTCGTATTGCACATCTGGCCTGAGTCCGCCGAGGGGTGTGTACAAGTACTTGTTGCTCTGGTCATGCACGGTGACGGTCCACTCTTGTCCGGACTCGAGGTAGGTCGATCCAGCACCATAGTTCCCGGCGTGCGTCCAGGCGGATCCCTGTGCGGCCCGGCCCTGAGGAGGAAGCTCTCTGGCAGTGAAGCGAAAATAAGTCGTCCGAGCCGCCAGTTCTGGGGGCAATGGATTGCACCATATTTCCATGGCCGGAGTTCCGGAAACTCTTTGTTCCGCGAAGATGACGGGGGAAAACTCAGGTCTGCTGTCCACCACTATGGTCTTGGTGTACTCCTGAACCTCTTGCCCACTGGCAGCGAGAGTGGAAATGGCACACACCTGCACCTCGTACCTCGAAAATGGCGCTATTTTTAGAGCTTCGGACGAGCGCACGACAAAGTCAAAGTCGCGCTGCTCAGCATACTGCAGGCGAGTCCTCTGGATCATCCAGTCGCTTGTGCCGATGAGTCTTGCACGGACCTTAAACTCTTTGAGCGTTCGGTCCAGAGAATGGAGATAACTCCACTTCGCACTTACGCGATCTCCGAGACGTGAACTCGCTTCCACAGAAAGGTTCGTGAGGTGGTTCTGCTCGAGACACAAGCTGTTCGGAGATCTAAGGCCGTCAAGCTCTTGAAGTATAGCTCCAACATAGACACCATGACTGCCTTGCGCGCAACCGCCATGGCTATGGATGGCCACAGCCTGAAGAGAGCTGTTGAAGACCACAGTGCCAGAGGCCCCCATCGACGCCTCCATGGTATAATACAGCCTCGAGGGATCCAGACGTAGCACTCGGCCAATAGAAACTTGCAGGGGATTCCCACGAGTGTGTATGAGGTGAATGAGCGAGTCATTCACTCGGGGATGGACACAGGATCCGATAACGATTGGTGTGCACTGCTCCATTTGCCCTTCCATGTCTTGCGTACTCAGGGCACTCATAGCAAAGTCCAGGGTACTACTAACATGGAAAAAATGATCTGGGTCCAGCCGAGCTTTGAAAGAGCCCTCCGTGCCATCGAGATGACAGAACCGAGCGGTCATCAACCTTACAACATCAACATCTGACATTGCGCGAGCATTGCTTGCGATAAATAGGTGGCCATTAAAGTCGATGAGGAAGCCAGACGCGTTGCAAGTTTTTCCATCCTGAATGTATTCCAGCATGCATAAGCTTCGAGTGTAGTCGAGTAAGACCTGCATCTCTCCCCAAAATGCAATCTCAAGCCCGTTTCACCATTCCCCCATGTTTTGAGACCTGATGAAGCAAGAAATGGGAAGGACTATCTTATCCTTTTCATGCCACCTGGCATGAGCTTCATGAAGTGCCGATGATGCCAACTCATGCGAATAGCGCCATGGCTACCCTCAGCGGACCAACTCTGAGTCTATCCCGAATGTCGATTAGGATGTCTGCTATAAGAGATTTTGTGCCGAGGACAAGTCCGCAACCTCGGTGCTCCTGCCCCAGAGCAGCTTAAGAACTGTCCCTCAGTTTCTGTGCTGGCCAATAAGAAGTCCTGTTCCGATAGCCTGCTTGAGGGTGCCCTCCGTGACGCGAAACGAAGATTCTATCAAACAGTGAAGCCCTGATGCATCTGGCGACGCGCGGAGACCCCACATAGACTGATCCCTGGAAGCTCTCGAGGCCGCGAAGACAGTCTCTGTTCAGCGCGACGCGTCCGCACAGGTCCCGTACACAAGACTTAGCCGGTCGACGCGTCCGCGCAGGTCCCGTACACAAGACTTAGCAGGTCGACGGCGGATAAAACCTGATAAAGTTTTCGTATGCACCAACTAACAGTCGGGCAGTTGGATCTACCCCTGCGCAGAAGCGCTTGCACCTGCTATCGAAGGAAAACGAATTGAAGGAATCAAGGAAGTGTGGCCATAGCTTGATCGAAATGCAGTGAGTCCCAGATAATGGTATTCTATGAGAAAGAGCAAACCTGAAAGGGGCGTAGCGGAGAACCCGTGTTCACTTGGCACTCAGGCACGCGATCTTCATCATCATTAGTGGCAAGGTACGCCATAGGGCTGAAAGAAGTGGAAGAATGCCTTCAAGTGCTTGCAAGAATTATATATCCTGTTCGAGCAACGTGACAGTCGCGAGGCATCAAAGGAACGTAAGGGGCGTACGTGGAGTTTACGGGGTAAAATTCCAAGTGATAAGGAATTCTAGCGTGATTTTACGCCGTCTCATCACTCCATGATGACCTTCTTAGTGTGCAAGTGCTCATCACGCACGTATGGAACGTGCACCCGTACAGGGACAGGAATATAAAAGATAGTGCGTGCTCCGTGACACGAACCACAGATTGATGTTCCATGTAACTCGATGGCACTAAGTAGCAAAATAAAAGCGATACAGTGCACAAGTAGGACACGAGCTATTCCTCCTCTAAATCAACGAAGTCGCAAAGTTAAAGATAGCTGTCTGAGAGGGAAATGGAATGAACTCCTCGTCAGTGAAATGAACTCCTAGTCAGTGAAATGAACTCCTCGTAAGTGAATTAAAACCCCGCATATGAGAAAATAAGTATCGTCAGGAACAATCCATGTTATTTGAAATTGAACATATCTGATGTACGCAAGACGCGTTTCGCGATGATATCTTCTTTCAAAGCAGTCTCAATCCAAACATGTCAGTCACGTCACTCAGGAACGCGTCTGTTCAAGTGATATGATATTTAAGCACGGGCGATATGTGTCGTGAGCAAAATCACTAGCAAGTCTCATACCTTCGCCGCAGCAGGAAATAGCTTTTAGTTCCTTCTGCCTTTTGCTGGGCGTCCTTTGCTTGATCACTGTGTCGTAAGCTCGTAACTCTTTCACTCTCAAGGAATCTCGTAGGGTTTAAAAATTACGGCCTCTCCGCTCTCGGCTGTCTCTTTGTCTGTTTCTTACTAGGCTTGTCGATCTAGGAATCTCCACTAGGCCATCTCGTTTGATCATGCATCTGAACATTCGTTATTACTGCGCGCCCCACCCCCTTCCCTTCCCCCTCCAACTCCCCTCTCCCCCCTTCTCGCCTTATCGCTCGTCGCGCCACCCCATCCCCCTCGCCCCCTTCTCATCATTTGTCATTACTATGAATATCAAATATCTAATATGCAAAGGGTTGCGATGTCATACTGACGTGGCGCGTTGTGGTGCAAGTATGCGCGAACGAACGTCGCTTACTTCCAGTCGTCTAGGCCGCGGTCCGGGTTCTACAGATACGGCCGTCGCCCCCGTATCATACGTATTGATACGCGTATGCAGATTTTGCCGTATAATACGGCTGGATACGGGTATTGTGTGGATTTCCTGCAAAAAGGCTCGGAATTGCCTCAAAGTTGCCGATTTCGACTGTGCTCGACGAGGTCGTGTGATTTTGACCGCTTTCGGGACGCATCTGCATTTCATTCCGCGTCCTCGCGCACCCGGCTAGTCACTAACTCACTACTCAGTATTCACTACAGTAGTCACGTAGTCAGTAAGCCAGCACATGACACGTGCAAGGTGCAACATCCAAACATCTCGATGCTCGATATGAGCGTGACCCCTCAGGTCCAGACGAATTTCCCCCCGAAACAGAGCGGAAACGAATGCTTTCCACGAGAGAATAGGATTTAGGCCAGTTTCACAGCAAGTCCGCCCCCGTATCATACGTATGGCGGATACCCGTATGGGCTATCTGCCGTATCATACGGCGGCCGTATTGTAGAACCCAACTTCAGGTTGTTCATCTACACGCGATGGCGCGGGCGTAGCGATGCCATGCTGACATGGCGTGCGTTGTACTAGAATGTCCTAGTGACACAGTGAAAACGCTGAACGCCGTAGGGTTTGAGCGAGGCAATCGGGTATGTCAAAAAAAAGAATGAATACACGACTCTCAGGCTATCTAAGCTCTGAGGCCGTCACTAGGCAATCATATCGTGTGTCACAGTCTAAGCTACCGAAGTCGAACTACTGAGTACAGGTAGGAAGTCACTGTACTGTCACTGTCACTGCCATACGTCATACGTGGTACTGAACTACTGAATCTCAGCACACCACCTCGGCTGAGGTGGCACAAGAATGTGAAACAGGTAGCTAATGCAAACTAAGAGGTCCCCGTCCACGGATCAGAACAACATCAACCAAAGGGCCGACCTGCCGCCATCCCCGCTTCCGGCTAACCCTCTAAACCGAATGCTAAAGTACTAGTATATGCATGCCAACTAGGTGGACTGCCACAAGGATATGAAAATAGCAACTGGTCTCTGCCAGATCTCGCTCCCCGATAGATACTCTCATCTGATGCTGCTCAGCTCGACGGTCAACCAGTACTCGAGGTCATAGAAGATGTCAAAGAGGTACAGGATGTAGTCAAAGGCCAGAATCCAGTCAGATGTGCTTAAGGTCAGAGTAGAGCTGTCGGTGTCTAAGGTCTCATAGGGCAGGTCATAGGTACCAGTCTGTCCACGAACACAAAGTCCAGTCCAGAAGGGCACCACGTCAAAGGGCATCAATCCAGTCAGACCAGAAAGACCCCTTGCCCGACCGCTGCCGGCTCATAGGCCTGCAGCTCAGCCGGACAGAGGACCAGAGAACCTAGGAGTCACCCGCACCACCGGGGTGCGGGCGGATCACGTCCATGAAGGACTCGATCATGCTGATGATCACCCGCACCTTGTCCTTGAGCCCAGGAAGAGGTTTGGTGAAGATATCAGCCAGGTTGAGTAAAGTGTTGATGTAAACAGGCACTAGGTACCCAGCACACACCCACCCCCGAAAGCAGTGAAAACGGATCAACACATGCTTAATCTTGGTGGATAGCATGACATTCCTCAGAATGGAGGAGGCCGCCTGGTTGTCAATCATGACAGCCACCGGGAGCTCCAGCCTGGGAATGAAGGGTCCAGAGGTACCATACATGCCAGACCGCTGAGAGTGGTACTCCCGCGGACCGTCCTCATAGCCCGTGCCATCATATGGTACTGGCACGGCGTGAGGCAGGGCATACAGGCTGCTGTCAGGAACAGGCTCAGCCTCCCGGTAGTGTAGGGGGGAGGCGGGGCCCATCTGACCATGACCCATAGCATGATTCTCGAAGAACGTGGCCGCCCTCTGCATCCAAGAAGTGTCAGCTGCAGGGAAGGCCGTAGACAGAGCCAGAGCAGACACACCCGGCTCCTGCTGCGTAATTCTGATAAAGCCGAACATCTCCACAATCATATGGATAGCAGACATGGCCCGCTGCCCAACCACAGAGGCGGCCACATACTCAGATCCAGTGGAGGACATCTCAGCATCAGTCTGGCGGGCACATACCCAATGAAGGACCATGCCGTTGAGGAATACAATGCCCCCCGAGTAGGAGAGACACCCGTTGAGTTTGTCACGAGCATGGTCAGCATCCGAATACACCTGTATTGTGAGCACAGAAAGCGGTGCACTGGGGTAAGCATAACGGATACGGTAGTGCCGTGTGAAGTACAGATACTGAGCCACTCTCTGAAGTGCCTCCCAGGCCTGAGCCGAGGGGCATGAGGAGAACTGTGCCAGATATATGACTGAGTAATAGATATCTGGCCTGGTGCACCGTGCAATCCACAGCAGGGACCCAAGCAGCGAGAGATACGGGGTGACAAGGGTGAGATCAGGGTGCTCCGGCTTCTGGATAACGAGGTTCACATCCATCGGATTGTGATAGGTTTTGGCCGGAAGCTTGAACTTGGACATGAGCTCCTTGATCTGCCTGGTTTGGGACAATGCAATGCCCCACCGATCATAGTCAACCGCAAGCTGCAGGACGGCTGTCATACGGCCAAGATTCTTGCTCTTGAATGCCGCCTGGAAAGCTGCCCAGAAAGCCTGGTGGAAGGCATCATCACATGTCAACCCGAAGTCATCCACGTAGACAGCCACGAAGGCCACGAACACAGAGGTCACAATATAGTATAGGCACGGGTCATATGTGGACTGGGTGAAGTGCATTCCCTGATAGGTGAAGGACTTCATGAATTTGTTGGCCAGCTTCTGCCAGGAAGCACCAGCCGTCCGTAGCCCGTAGAGAGCATAGAGCAGCTTGGCATAGCCATATCTGCCCTTATACATATACCCAGAGGGGAACCGCACATATATAGGAACCTCCAGACGGGCATGAACAAAGGCCTGACTGACGTCAAAGTGATAGACCATAACCCCCATACCAGCAAAGATAATAGACAGGATGAAGAGAAGGCGGAAGGTGGGCAGGTCTGCTACCGTGCATGCGGTCTCAGCTTGGGTGTAGCCCCAGTGCCATGTGGCAGCCACGGCCATCCGAGCTTTATGAATTTGGACGGGCGGTAGACCATCCCGTGGCTTCCAGGGCTTATTCAGCACAAAGATGGTGCTGGTGGCGATCTCACCGTCGGGTAGCACCTCCACCGGTTCTATCTTACCCTGGTCAATCAGAGGCTGCACCTCCCCACCGGTAATAGCCTCCTCCCACTGAGCCCCATCAGGCATAGACAGTGCCTGGCGGTACCCACCCGGCAGTGGCAGATCAGGAGCTGCAGTGTGGTACAGGCGCTCGGCGAGGTCAGCAGAGATATGACAGAAGCTGAGTGTGCCGCTGGCTGGCAATGTACCGACCGTGTCCTCTGGTGGGACCACATAGTGCGGAAGGAGCCACTGGTCCTGCTCCGGGTGGTCGGAGAAGGGAAGGTGGCAAGCACTGTGGGTATCAGGGAACACCACCAGACTGGCACGGAGGTCCATGGCATAGGCACGTGGGGCAGTCACATCACCGTAGGCCATAGGCCGGAAGAGCACCCCATAGGACCTGGACCGCCTCATGTCCGTGGACACAATGAGTGCCGGATACAGCGGATCACCGCGGGCCTCCTGAGCCTTAGCCAGAGTCCAGAGCGGGTAGTGTTGATTGACACAGTCAATGACCCTGCGGCGGTCCAGCCAGTGGACCAAGTCAAACCAAGCAGTGCCTGCAGGGTCCGCCATGACATACTGCTGGGCGGTGGTCCAGAAAGTGTCTGCTGAACCAGTGTCAAGCAACTGCACGGTGGCACAGGTCTCACCGTCCCGGGTGTCATAATAGGCAGCCACAGAATGGACTGTCACCACCATGTCAGTGGTGTAGTCCCTCCACGGCTCCGGCCTGTCACTGGGCACGGGTGCGGAGTGCTGCTCGTCGGGAGCGGGGGCAGGGAACGATGACATCACCTGCCCGAACTCTGAGTAGTTTCTGATGAAGTCTGGCCGGCCCTCGGAGACAACTTTGTTTCTCTCCAGGTCCAGCACCTTGTAGGCCGAGGACCTGAGGCTGATGCCCACAAACCGCCCCTGCCAGGCCCGGGGGGTCCGCTTCTTGGAGACCCCCGGATGGCGGGCTCGCATCTGCTGAGCATCCATGGCCACAGTGCACAGGGTGCCGAATATCTCGATACGGGAGTAGGTAAAGTGATAGCCCATAAGGTGATAGAATGGCACCACGGCGTCCCGCCCATGAGGCAGGATGTCCCATAGCAGGCAGGCATGACTGTCTGCAAGAGGCCAGTAGGTGAGGTCCATACCGGCTGTCTCCAGGAAGACCGACGAGATCTTACCAATCACATATTCAGCCATGAAGTTCTGCCAGTGCAGGGTGGGTGACGACTGCAGGTGTTTGATGCCATGGTGTTTGTACAGAGCCTGTGCTGCAGGGTCACACAGCTCCGGGGCACAATCAGTGCGGAGAACCAGGCCAGTGCAGGCAAAGCCGTGATGAACAACATCTGCCAGGAACTGAGCCAGGATGAAGCTGTATGCCGACTTCTCAGCAGAGAAGTAGCAAAGTGTAAACCTCACAGTGAACTCCACAAAGGTCCAGCGGTACCTCGACCCGTCATAGCCAATAGGCGTGATCGGGCCTGTAGCATCAGCAGCCCACATAGATCCAGGCTTTTGAGCCTTGTATCTGTCAGCCGGAGGGTGCTTCGGACTCGGCTGCACTGTCCGCATACGGGCACACACAGCACAGGCCTCAGCACAGGTCCTGTGAGACAGCAGCTGCTCCCGGGTAACTGTAGTGCCAGGCCGGGCGATGTCAACACCAAGGTCCATGAGCTGAGCCAGCCTGAGACCATGAGCATGAGCATATGCGGAATGGCACCACCTCTCAGGGGTGAACCTCATGGACGTGTACTGATCACGGTAGATGATAGCCACCGGGAACGGGGTACCAGCAATGAAGACACGGTCCCCCCCGCCCTCCGAGCCAGCCGACTGAAGGGGCCGTCCAGCATAGGTGTGCTCACGACGGTAGCTGAATATGCCCTCTGTGCCAGCTGGGTACACATGTAGCACCTCCCAATGAATAAGGTGCTGCCTGAATGTACTGAGGTGTGACTGGGGAATCAAGAAGAGGAATACCGTGTGCTCGGGGTCGGTTGCAAAGTCCCGGTTGGCCTTCTTGAGCATCCGCTCACAGGTGAGTCTGTCAAAGGGCGGGTTGCCATATATATAGGCACCGGCCCAGAGGTGACCCCAGCAGGAATCAGACAGTGAATACCTGGCTGGGCAGGTCTGGTTGTTACCCACGCCGGGGGGGAGGTCGTCTCCGAAGAGGGAGATGCCAAAGTTGTGTTCCCCGGTCTTGGCCAGGGCAGCAGGCGAGCCCTTCAGGAAAGCCCACTTGGCATACTCTGAGCGTGCCCACATCCAGTCACAGATCTCACCGGTGCGGACACGTGAGACAGTCTGGGTGAGTGCACTGGCTGCCCCCTCAGGGACCTCCGCCCACATATAGTCTGTGCCAGAGTCAATGATCCGATAGACACGGCCAGTAGGCAGGTGGGTGTAGGTGAGGGATACAAGGTCAGGGGACCCGAAGCCGAGGGATAGCATAACCCGAGAAGACAGCGGAGTGCGGCAGCCGGCCTTATAGTGTGAGTTTGGGAGAACGAAGTGGTCGATGGCGCCGTCCTGGACACAGACCCCATACAGGTGGAATGTCACAGTAGCATCCGTCCTGTGAGACCCAGCCGTGACCATGGTGAAGGCCACCGTACGGGTGTAGTCCACGTCGGTGCAGGCCGACAGGTCCCCGCACATGACACATGTGGCTCCAGAGTCACACACGATGCCTCTGTCAACCCGGACGGGTGCAGGGACAGCACTGGCCAGAGAACTGAACCCAGAAGCAGCCCACTCCTCGTCGGGCACATGCAACGGAACTGACTCTGCACTGCCATAAACCAGAATACCAGTATAGCCAGCAGGTACCAGAGGGTAAACCACTGTAACTGACCCAAGCTGACCAGACGGTACACCAAGCTCCACAGAAGCATAAGTACCCACAGCATAACCAGAGACCAGACATAAGCCGGTATCACCGGTAGCCAGTCCATCAGCTGAGAAAAGCTGACCAGCAGAACGGCCGACGGACCCCCCTGCTGGCGGGGTAAGCTGACTGACTGACTGACTGACTGTCTGACTGACTGCCGCAGACCCAGAGAATACCCAAACAGTAGTGCCGAGGTACACAGGGCCAGGCTACAGATAACCAGAATAGCAGTCCAGACCGGTGAGGAGCGGCGAGAGGTACGGGGCTCACCCGCCGGAGGCTGGGTTGTTGAGGGCTGGTGCCCGCCCGTCGGTGACCGGCGGTTGACAAGGTGTCGCCAGGTGCGTGCGGGAGTCCTGGCACCAACGGCAGGAAGACAGGCCGAGATAGCCAGACCCCAGGTGACAGCATGCCAAAGCACCAGAGCCCGTGGGTGCACCTCCAGCACAGCACCGGAGGCACCACCAGACTGCACCGCATCTGCCGTGCCAGAGAATGCTAGAATGCACAGCAGACTCATGTACATGAAGTGACCCGCCCCATAGGGCCCGCGGCCCGGGCCACCCGGACCCCTGGGTCGGGACGGCGGTGCCGTGCTCACCAGCTGCACAGCTCCAGGGAATTCGTTGTTGGTTGTTGTGATCCGCACGTCGGCTGCCGGCACCGCTGGCTGCTGCGGCTCAACACTGAAGTGCTGCATAGACATGGCAGGGTCCGAAGGCTGGTGCACGGCAACATGGAGCTGAGCAGGTGTCATCTCACCGTCGGGTCCGTCCCCATCGCCAGGGTCCTGGTACGAGTTGAAGCGGTTGACAGCGTCATAGTACTGCTCCTCCGAGCGGCCACATGAGTCCCAGATAGCCCACTCCGACTCAGTCCACGGCTCCCCACTGTCAACGGCAGAGTGCGGCACAACGGCAGCCGCCTGGGCCGCGGGGATGTCAAGCGGTGCCTCCCCGAGCTCCAATGAGTAAGAATATAGGCATGACTCATACACCTCCTCCTCCGGATCGAGGAAAGCCGCATCCAACTCTGACAGGATGTCTGCAATGGGCGTGCCCTCGGGGTGGAACCCCGCCACATGAGCACTCTGCACTCCTCCAGGGCAGTCACGGCGGAAGTGAGGGCCGCCGCAGTCCCAGCACTGGACCGAGTGGCGGCCCTGTGCATCCCGCGTCACCCGCAAGGCAGTCGGTGAACCACCGGATGCAGGCTGCCGCTGCCCCTGAGTCCGCGGCGGAGGGGCATGAGGGGAAGGGTGAGAGCCCTTCCTGTGTCCCTTCATGTTCTGTTGTCGATTCTTTCCACCGCGGGCCGGTCTGGCGCGGGGAGCTGTACCCCTGTCGCCCCCAGACCGGTGAGCACCCTGTCCGGCCGCCTGCGGCTGAGCATCCCGAGTCTGTGGCGGGTGCCTGGGCTCGTCACGCCTGCGGCCACCAACAATGCGAGTCTGCGGGATGCCCGCACGGGCCAGAAGGGCGGCAGAAGGGGACTCCCCAGAGAGAAGTGAGGCCGCCAACGCGGAGACCCCATCCTTTTTCTTCTTCTCTTTAAGCAGCTTCTTTTCCTCTGTTTTCTGTTGGTGGAAGGCCTTCACAGCCAACGTGAACTGTTGAATGCCGAGAGCCCGCTTCTCCCTGCCCTCGGCCGTCTTAGAACTCCACTCCTGTAGAAGGTCCTTATAATACAGAGGGCACATGCGAAGGGTGAGGAGGTCCAAGGCGAACCCCACACCCCACACATCGTCAGGCTCTACACCAGGTCTGAGCTCAGAACGGATCGCGGTGTGGTGCTGCATGAAGCCCTTAATATAGGGCTCGGGGTCTACATCCTCCAGCAGCTCGATCGCAGGAGCTGTCTCGAATAGGTAACCATGGGAAACCCACGGCCTGCGCCGTCTGGCAACGGCTCGGCAGACAACCAGCCACGCACGGCGTCCATCATCCGGAGACACCGTAGCCGACTCCTCAATGAGCCGAAGGCATGACCCACGCACCAGCGACGTCAAGATGCGATAGAGAATGCGAGTGGCCTCAGGAAGAACAGCCGTCGTGAGGTCAGTCGGGTGGAATACCGTGTCAAACTGAAGGTTGAAGTCGGTTAGTTGGGTCTGTACCGCTTTAGTGAAGCGGTCCAGTGCAATTTCTCGAGGCACTTGGCCTTTGATCTTGTCGATGTCAAAAACCCACTCCGAAGCCTTGATGTGAGTGGGCCGGCACTGGTCACGAACTTGCTGAATAATGCTGGCCCGGTGACCAGGCTCGCGGAGAATTGTCTGGCAGTCCTTGAGGAACTCCCTGAGAACCAAAGCACCGTCCGTGTCATCACTGTCAAGCGGGCGACGCTTTACAGGTGTAGGGGGCACAGGCTCTTCAGGGCCGTCGCTGAAGGGAAGCGCCCTCCGCGTGTCGATCCCAGCCGGAACTGGAGTGGTGAACCCATCAGAAGGATCCACGGCAGCCATGACAGCTGCAAGCGAAGCACCGAAGGGATGAAACCCTAACGAAAAGGGTGAGCCCCCTTCAAGGAAGGGGCCAAATCCAAGATAAATTCAAAATCTGCTCCGATGCCCACGAAACTCGGTAACACGGCCGGTAATGGCGAAGTAAAAACACTCTCCAAAGGAAAATGTCCGAGCCCAAGTAGAACGTGAGTTATAACCGGTCAAAAACGGCCAAGTCGCCCGCAAGATTCGTAGATCCGCTCAAAGTTCACAAACAAGCGGCAAGCGTGGCAAATTAAGGTAAAATGATACGGGTAAAGATGTATAGAGCAGTGAGGAAAAATGCGGAGCGGCGGGGGTGGGCGGAAGGTAGGAGAGTAGAGTCGAGGTCTCCGCGCTTGTCGATGTCCGAGGTCATGGTCTTCTTAACGTGTCGCGAAGCACTCAGTACCAAACTCTGCGCAATGCTGCATACCATCGGGGGCCCCAGCGCTCTCTGACCCATCTTCTCCGTACTTTCCTCCGCCACTCGTCGCGCTTACCTCTCCATCTACACAGTCAGTTGTGCCGCGAAAACGCGGCACCCCGCAACATTCTACCTACTCAGCCACGCTCGCCCCTCTACAGCTTTAGCCAGCCATTTAGTGGCTTTGAATCAAAACCACTTTAGGCAAGTGGTGGGCCTATAGCCTACTAGAATGTCCTAGTGACACAGTGAAAACGCTGAACGCCGTAGGGTTTGAGCGAGGCAATCGGGTATATCAAAAGATAGAAATGAATACACGACTCTCAGGCTATCTAAGCTCTGAGGCCGTCACTAGGCAATCATATCGTGTGTCACAGTCTAAGCTACCGAAGTCGAACTACTGAGTACAGGTAGGAAGTCACTGTACTGTCACTGTCACTGTCATACGTCATACGTGATACTGAACTACTGAATCTCAGCACGTTGTGGTGCAAGTATGCGCGAACATCGCGTACTTCAGGTTGTTCGTCGTGTGGTGGCGTGGGCGTGGGCGATGGCAATGGCGATGGCGATGGCGATGGCGTTGGCGTCGCGATGTTCTGAATTTCGTCAGCCATCGTCAGCCATTCTATTTGCTTTGCTTCGGCGATCGTCAGATGGAGCTTCGGTCATCGCCGCCCGTTGGGATTCGCGCTTTGCTGCCGATGAAGTATGTAAGGTAATTTGGCCGGGCTCCAAATCATAAGGAGCAGAGGTCCGTTCACTTTTAAATTACTATCGTATGAACTATCGTACTGTAATCGTATCATGCACTTGACTTGCGGAGCCCGATTTCTGCTGGATGTGACACACCGACAGTTTAATCTGTCACTTGTCACTTCCTAAAGTAGGCTGGGTGACCGTCACCAGTAGTCGGGAACTCCCGTTAGTATTTATGTGTATCTCTCTTTTATAAAACCGATTTTTACCGTTCTGATCCCGAAACCCTTAACTCAGGGTTTATTTCCAGTTATCCGATATATTCACTCCGAACTATATATCTGACAGGTTTGGCCCCACTTACGCTTTATTTAGCCACTGCGACACCGCCGAGATGATTGGCTAAAGCCGGACGCTTGGGATGGAGTGAGGCGCTCCGCGCGTGGGAGTGCCGGCAGTCGCGGGTATGGCCTTGTTTTGTGGGTTGATTTACGGCGAGTTGTAGGCCTTTGAGGACATTTTTTCTACGGGATTTAACGTTGGATTGGTTTACGTATTCTGGTTGGTCACCACACCGTTTCGTATCGGCCGCCATCTACCACACGACTTCTCGGAATTCCTGCTCTCTCACGGCAACCGTATCGACGACCCACCACATTTCTTGGCCGCCCAAGACTTCCGCATTTTTTTCACGTCTTCTTGCCTCACTCCACCCCTGTAGTCTTCTTCATCATGGTCGCTTCTACGAGATCCACAGCTAGCATGGCGCATCGCCGCCGCACATTAAGCACGATTTTTGATTCCGTTGCTGCCAGGCATGCCAACACACCCGCGACTCCGCCAGCGGCACAGCCGCCCGCTAATTCGGCGGGGGCTGCATTTTTGGCATCGGTACGCACGTTACAGCGAGAGCACTTCGACATGAAGGTGGCCAAGCACGTCCAACGCAAGTTGTTCGACGGCAAGGAGGGGAGGTTTTCCGGTGCGGAGTCCCACGCGGCGGCCCTCTTCACGAGAATGGTCTCTGCGCTGCAGACAGCGTTCGTTACTGAGGACATCGGGTTCGCTCCGCTCTTCACGCTGGACGACGCTACTTTGGCCGTCCGCGTGGAGGCCAACAATTTATTGTTCTCTACACTCGAGCTGCTGGTGGACTCCTCCTCGCCCGCAGCGGACTGGATGGACTCGTCACACGCCAGCTTCCCGGCAGACGGTAACGCGCGCATGTCGCGTGAGACGTGATGACTGCACGATAGCAGACCCGGAAATCTGCCTGCGCTGCGCTGCGCTGCGCTGATGTGGTCGCGGTCATGGTCAGGCGTCATCGTCAGCTAGCATCGCATCGCATCGCATCGCATCGCATCGCATCGCATCGCATCGCATCGCATCACATCGCATCACATCGCATGCTGAAATCTGTATAGGCAGCCCTGACTGGGAGTCCCAGTCAGGCCCCTATGACAGATCCCTAGAACCAACACTGGACTGCTGACTGATCTGTAGGTTCGTACTGTGACACACGCGGTGTCACAGGTAGGCTAGACTCCGAGACCGTCCGAGACTGTTCCGGGTATATCTAGCTTAGGGTTTATTTATCTTACACAGTTTATCCACACGAGTACGGGACTTTCTGATATCTAGTGTACTTGGATATTCCGGTAGGTCGTGGCCCCATCCACGTTTTCATTCCACTTGCTATATTGGCCATGATTGGCTAAGCAGCCGCTTGAAGAGGTGGTGCGCACTTGCGCGTTTGGGTGCGACTAGGATTTGGACATGACTTTACGGTAGACGTCTCTTGCGGCTGCGAGTCATGGGCACCGCGCGTTGCTATTGCTCGGTTTTGGCAATGTTCATTTACGTTATCTTACCTGCACTGATCCCGCTGGTTCACGTATTTTGGGCTGGTGCTCCGGACACCTTCGACCACACCGACGTTTGCAAGTGCCCCACGCTCCTTTCGCCGCTCCGCACGTTCTGCCGTTACGTCTTCACTCCATTTCCGCCACAACACCCAAACGTGCTGCCGCGCATCATCTTTTCTTTGGCTTTCAGAAGTATGGCAACATCCACTCGGGCTCGCAAGCGCCTATTGAAGGACTCCGACTTGGACGCCTCAATACGGCTTATAGATGCGGTTCGGGACACCCCAACCGCTAGCACCCCGCCTGTATGTAGTGCCCCCTGCTGCTTCCAGCAACAGCGACGCCGCTGTCGCGTTGCGGAAGCACCTTGTTGACCAACATGCCGCGGTCGACATGGTCTACAAGGGGCGTTTGCATCGGGCTTGGGCCAAGGGTATCCGCGAGGATATCCTTGGTTCCAAGAAACATCATTATCGTGGTACTGACGACGCGGACCGCCTCTCCGAGCTGGTGGTGCAGCTTCGTACCGAGTTTCAGTCCGCTGGGCTGGATTTGGCTCCCTTTGACCTCGACGACCCCACCTCTCTGGTTATCGAGAAGGTTAATGGGCTTCTCTACGACGTGTTGGCCCTCGTCGTGGAGCGCAACTCCGTGGCGGACACCTGGCTTCGCGGTACGGACTCTTCGGCTGACCGAGATGGACGTCGCGCCCTTATCGACATTATCAAGGGGAGCGTGCCGGCCGCGCTACGTGAGAGCCACCAGCAGGAGCACGCAGCTCTACGTTATCCCGCAGGCGTTGACCCGCAGCCCATCTTGGCTCGTGAGCAACGTCTGGTGCGGGATAACCGCGCTCCTGACTGGCAGCCCACCGACGAGACCCGCAAGCTGTCGCTCTACAACCGCCTCGACCCGATCTTCTACGCGGCGGTGAAGGTGCGGTACCCGCTTGCGGGTGACCTCGGCGGGGTGACTCTCCGCTCGCTCCAGGCGCTCGTCGTGGCTATCTTTCAGGCCTGGGCGCAGTCGGACGATGGGGTGGCAGTGCGTGAGAAGCAGGCGCTGGTCTGGGGGCGGGCGGTAATCCCTCCGCGCTTATCACGTCGTCTGAGTACGCGGTTCTTCTCGACGAGATCGCCGCCTTGAAGGCGCTCGTGCGAGACAATCGTGCGGGTGCGGTCCAGCGACAGCAGCAGCCACAGCCGCGCGGTAAGCAGCATCCGCGAGGCCATCGGGTGGGTGTGCACGCGGCACCACCTGTGGGGTTCGACAGGGACAACATGAGGGCGAAGCCCCTTTGCCACCGTTGCCGCAAGGCGGGCAAAGGGGACGCCTATCACGCGTACCGCGACTGCCCTCTTGGTGGGCGCCAGCATTCGTCGGCCACGGCAGCGGCCTTCTGCATTCATATTGAGGAGGAGGATGCGGCAGGTCTCCACACCCTGGCTCGTGTGCAGGTCTTCCAGGAGGCTGCGGATGATGGTCCGGAGGCCTTCGCCCGTGCGGCGTCGGCTTACGGTCCTCCCGCTGTGCTTTCCGCGGGCGGGATTGGCGGCATCGACGTGTCGGCCTACGGCTTCAGCGTGCAGCCTGCGGCCGACGGCGCGGACGACGAGGACATCTTGCGGCGGCTTGATGCCCTCACCACTGAGGTTCAGGCCGCCCAAGAAAAGGTACATTACACTCACGCATCCTTTGTTCCTGGGAGTGCGGTTGAGGGGCATGCGTCGGCTCTGGTGTGTGGCCCTACCGCTGCGGCGGGGATCACACCGGAGGGGCAGGTTCCGGCAGGTGGTGCGGCGGCATCGGCGTCCGCCGTGCCGGCCCCTGCTATGCCTGTCTCGCAGGTGAAGGATGTACAGCCCGCGCCAACTCAATCGGCGCGGGTGACCACCACGGAGGCGACATGCGGTGAGTTCGGAGGCTTCGTGCAGACGGTGAATCATGCCGCCGTCCACCCGTCTGACCTGACAGGCTATGACACGGACGACTACGAGGATTTCGCCGACGGTACTTTCGCGGTGAAGCCGCGAGCTCCGGCCGGTGCTATCGGGTGCGGTGTGCCGCCTTTCGGCTTTGGCACGCCGGCAATCGGCGCTCTCGCCATGCTTTCTCTCTTGTGCATTTCTTTTGCAGGTGTAGCTGTTTCGGCTTCCACAACTTCTGCTGTGTCGGCATGTGCACCGGCTACGGAGGTGCCTTCGCCTGGTGGTGATCTCGATTGGGAGGCTCCGTCATTTTACTCTACGAATGATTTTGTTGATTCTGTGATCCCGGCTCAGGGTTTCTTGTTGGCTCACGATGTGCCACCGCTTCGGCCGCCCGAGCCTCCTGACACTCTGAGCCTGCTAGCATTTCAGGATTTAGCTCAAGCGGATTTGGGCTTCGGCATGGCATTTTATTACGGTATGGCATTACATGAGAGCGGACCTCTGGATGTGGAGCACTACTACGGTGCTGACTACTTTACTTCCTATTATGGGATGGACTTCCGTGAGGCCACCGCTGACTACTTTGGTACTGTCGATTGACTTCTTGCTCACTCTGGGGGCACACCAACATGGTGGTGTGCAGAACTCCTGTGACCTCAAAGACTTCTTCAATCTGGTTTATGGTTTTACTTTGACACCTTTGAAATCTTCAATTTGACTTGCTGACACAGAGCCTTTCAGTAGTTTAGCAGGACCTTAATTGCCTGTGAGTTTCTGCTCTTGTGCTAGCTAGAGGGTTCTAATTTGTGTATCAGAATTGCACAGTTAGATTAGCAGTTAGGCCTTGTCACCCTGGCTCCTGCCCTAACACTTACAGCTTTACATTTTCTGACTCTCCTAGCCAGTCACCACCCACAGTGCTGGGGTGGTGTGCTGAAATCTGTATAGGCAGCCCTGACTGGGAGTCCCGGTCAGGCCCCTATGACAGATCCCTATGACCAACACTGGACTGCTGACTGATCTGTAGGTTCGTACTGTGACACACGCGGTGTCACAGATAGGCTAGACTCCGAGACCGTCCGAGACCGTTCCGGGTATATCTAGCTTAGGGTTTATTTATCTTACACAGTTTATCCACACGAGTACGGGACTTTCTGATATCTAGTGTACTTGGATATTCCGGTATCGCATCGCATCGCATCGCATCGCATCGCATCGCATCGCATCGCATCGCATCGCATCGCATCGCATCGTCAGGCCCGGCGCAGGGGAGTGAGCACCGCACCGCACATTACCGTTCGAGTTTGAATTTTATTAAACGTTGAAGTGAAATTTGCATCCCCTACACCACTTCTACACCTGCATCATATCCATCCTTGCTCAACTCAAGTTCACTGCAGCCTCATTTTCTGCGGATTGCTGCTGGGTGGAGTGCTACTTTTAGATGGCTACTGCCCGGCAGTACTTGTAATAGTACTGAAATCGTGTTCAGTACTATTACAAGTACTGAGTCCCCGCGAATTTTTTCAGGCATCTCCGTTGGTTCGGTTGGGCTACCATCCATATCTTGGCACATTTATGACCTAAACTAACTTGCCATATGCTCCATTGGTCGATATTCCACTTGGAGGCTTCTCACTGGACGTATATAACACAATGGGCAGTGATTTTCCGGATTACCTGCTTGACAAATATGTCGAAAATGACATGCCTCTTTCAATAATTTTTTCAAGCACACCACACCGCCGAATCAAGTGGAAAAGCATTCAAATTGAAGGCAGACATCATATCATATCATGTGTGGGTCATAGGTCCCGTTGGCATAGAGTGATTGGTTCCACAAGAGTGACAAACATCTATGAATGCCATGTGTAAAACCTAATTTGATCGCTGACAGGGGCCGCCAACAACCACGCTTGGCGATAGGAATGACGCATTTAATGCATGCTATGCATATGGAAAGGCCATGAGCAAGTAAATTTGTCATCTATACATGTATATCGAATTTTAGAAGCCTTCACGACCGCCATACTGTGACTTGTGTTCTTATGTCACACGTTCGCGCGGAGCCAATTCAATAATTTTCGTCCTTGAAAAAAGCGAATTTCGGATTTCTGGCGGGTGTGGGTCATATTCCATCACCGCGCGGGCCCAAATTCATATCAATCACGCAAGTGACTCGCTAGATATCTTCAATACCTTCCAATATCGAAACATGATGGTTGGTTTGACCTCCAAGGCCTCGCATGAGGGTCTCTCAAGGGTTATAGTGTTCAGTACTTGTAACAGTACTGAGCAAAATAAATTATTTTCAGGCATTTTACCCATCGAAAGCGCGCTCAAAATACACCACCTTAAACTTGATGGTGGCATGTATACACGTTTTCAGAAATTCAAAAGGGTCATAAATGAATTTTCTGAGATGTGGTTTGGCCTATATGACCAAGTTTAATGCCGGCTACGTCTATTTTACTACGGTACTTGTAACAGTACCAGCTCCGGGCAGTAGCCATAGAATAATCCGTCTTACAAGAAAACCTTGCACAACGCTGTATTTTCACAGTGACTGCGAGTGCTTTTCGTGCCTTGTTATTTTTTACGCGCACTTCGGTGTGAATTGAGGTGTGAACGAGAGTTGTGTTCTCGCTCGTCCTTTGGACGAGATGATGTTGGTTTGACTCCAACTCACGCCACTAGGCCTTTTATTTTCCTTCGACAATCTTGTCTTTCGTCTCGTACTATTTTTGCGCTTTATTAACCTTTGGTTTTGAGTTGCGCTTTGTTTTCCAGATCGGCTGAAAATGACCTCGTCCAAAAGGCAAATTTTCAGCCCAACCTCAACACCACGAGTAAAGGTATTTGCTCTATCATCCCTTAGTGGCGCACCTAGAAAATACTGCCTTTATGCGTTGTGGTTTTCCGCTTTACTAACCTTTGGTTTTGAGTTGCGCTTTGTTTTTCAGATCGGCTGAAAATGAGCAAGTGGGAAAAAGCGCATTTTCAGCCCATCGCCCACAACTAGAGTAAAGGTACTTACTTTATCCTTCCTAGGAATTTGTGCACGTGTATTCATTGTGTGTTTTCACTCTACTAAGTGTTGGTATTTTGGCGTGCGTTGTTTTTTATTCAGATCGGTTAAAAACGAGCGAGTGGAAAACCCATGTTTTTGGTCCAAGACCTATGCCGTGTTTTCATGTTAGTTGTACATCGTTTCTAGGTAATCAGACTAGTTGTTTAAAACGCGAATGTGAAGTAGTTCTAAACACTTAGCTAGTTATGATAAGAATAGGCGTGGCCCTCCTTATGATTAGATTGTTGATTGAAAAGTAATATTGTTAATGAATTTTGAGTCTCCAAAGCATAATCATCCACACAAACAAATCATCGTCTTTTGTCGTGTATCAAACTTTGCAGTGAGAATATGTCTGTCAAGGATGGCGAGAAGTGTATAATGCCATACGATCTTGCTTGCACTCATCCTTCTTGCAAACTTATTTCAGCCTAAAAATATTCCGCGCGAATACGTATACGAATGTTGAAATTTATCAGACGTGCAGAAGGCATTCAGAAGATATCTTCTGCGTGCCTTTCGCATATCTTCTACACTACTTCTCGATTTTAGAAGACATCGGGAAGATATGTAGAAGACATCCAGAAGACGTCTTCTACGCGTCTTATAATGTCTACCATCTTCTGAGTTCCAGAAGACGTCTTCTACGCGTCTTATAATGTCTAACATCTTCTGAGTTCCAGAAGACGTCCAGAAGATCTTCGGGGAAGACATCCAGAAGACGTCTTATACATGTCTTCCGAAATACACAAGATATGCAGAACCTTTGACGTATTTTGGGTGATGTCTTCTGTACATCTTCCCCGAAGATCTTCTGGATGTCTTTTGAAACTCGGAAGATGGTGGACATTATAAGACGCGTAGAAGACGTCTTCTGGATGTCTTCTAGAAGTCTTCTGGATCCCAGAAGACTTTCAGAAGACGTCGCAGAAGATATTTAGAAGATGTTCAGAAGACATGTCTTCTGATTTTCCCAGAATGTAGGGGATGCCTCCACCCAACGACGTGCGGTCGAACTAGGAGAAGTCAACGATGTCAAGGTAGAGAAAAGTATACCAGTGTAGATGGCGTTGACCGCTTTGGTCGCGTCAACCAGATAAAAAATAGCGGTGTTGGCGGGTTCTTTCTGCTCGAACGCGTTCTGCAGGGACTTCGCGATAGACGTCCAGAACACGTTGCGGTCCTTCTCGTTACCATGGAACGTGACATCCTTGGAGCCCAAAGCGTCGCGAGAGATTCGCTTGATGATGTCGACGTCCCAAGACGAATTCAAGACCGCGGTAGCGCGAGTCCGATCCGGAGCGGTCAATGCAGCCCCAGAAGAATGTGGCGTCAGTCTGTAACGCGACCCAACGTCGCGAGAAAAGATAGTGTCCAAACGAATACGATTATGTGCCCCCAAGGGAGGCGTCAAGTGCGAAGAAATGCTCATGACGGAAATCCTGTAGGTGGTAGCGTCGGGGTAGAGGGGCGATGTCGGAGAATACAAAAGAGCGCTAAGTCGAGGGCGAAGAATGCAGCGTCGGAGCGGATAATTATTAAGGCAACCGTGACTGTGATTTTGCAAAGGTCGAATACGCGTTGGCCAAGGAGTTCACGACAAA
Source organism: Cymbomonas tetramitiformis (assembly GCA_001247695.2). Taxonomy (NCBI): domain Eukaryota; kingdom Viridiplantae; phylum Chlorophyta; class Pyramimonadophyceae; order Pyramimonadales; family Pyramimonadaceae; genus Cymbomonas; species Cymbomonas tetramitiformis. The sequence goes on along the minus strand of LGRX02002611.1, from coordinate 43,678 downwards.
AATTGATCAAGTTCCCGTCAAATGAAATCCAGCGCGGACAGTACAAAACTCCAGGTGGGTGCACGTTGCAGCGAGTCCAAAAATCAATCCGCCCGAAGCGGGCCCTCAACCGCAACTCCGAAAGCTCACGACATCAAATTGGGCCCCCAACGCCCCACCAAGCGGAGCGGCTTAGCCACTCATGCTACCAAAAGTAGTGGAAGGTGCCTGGCGCACCATAACCTGTTGGATATATAGTGTCAGCTATATATCGGGTTACGGTCAAAATGCTTGCACTCTTGGTAAACAGTCGATGTGAATATAGTATAACCAAAGCTCGGCTTAAGCCGGAAACCCTAGACCTGTGACATCCGTACTATACGGAGTACTAGTACGGTTATAGGATAGTGACACACAGAGTGTCACATCCAGCATCGTATTCGACAAATCATGCTGATGTGGGGCATTGGCAGTATACTGTAGGCATCGATGCCCAATCGTGCGGACCGATCAAACCTGCCGAAATCTAAGTGGACGTTAACTAAACAAGGCACTCGCTTGGCACAATCGGGAATAAGCCCCCAGCATGGATGGAAAGTTTGGAGACCGAAATGTTGATAAACCCGGGAAACCATGACCCCAAAGCTAGATATGTTAGAACTCCTATGCTGGCATGATATATTTGGTACTTCCCCAACATGTATGCCTAGGTTTCAACTTTTGAAATGTGTATATCCGGACATATGCGTATGTTGTGGGAACCAAATTATTCGTGACATCGTCGGGCGCAATTTAAGCTATCGAATGCCCTGAGTAGGGGTGTCTAAGGGGTCCAAACCGGCAGTTAGGGGGGTAAAATCGACATTAATCTTACTTGCGAAAATGGAGTAAAAGCCGATAGGAGTTAAGCACTGTATGTTACAGGGATGCCCATGATTTTCCGGAAGCAAACGCGTTCCACTGGAAAGGAAATGGTGGCAAATCATACATCACTCTGATCCACATCCAAAGCCTTGACATGGAAGCAATGACCATGCATTACCTGAAGTACTCCCCAGACCCCCTAAATAGTAATAATTTCACTATGAATGAAAACGTGTTCCAGTGCCAATATGACCGCGATTACCAAATTATACATCGGATGACTGTATAGTCCTCCCAGTTGGAGAGATCATTGACTGTGACAGCAACGACTCTCCTCCTGAAAGTGTGAAGTCAGATGTTCAAAACCTGGAAGCCCATTATGACTGCATTGCGGACCGCCAAAAAGATATTCTCTCTGCTCAACTAAAAAACAGAAATGCGGAAAAGGAGAGTGCTTACAGTTGCCCCAGAAATTCTGATGAGGATGATAATCCCAGCAATGGAAATAGCACACTGCAAGATCACTACGACATGGCAAGTGACGGCTCATTATTTGCGGGGAAGATAACGGCTTGTAGTGGTGCGGCCTATCTGTTTAAGGAGATGGGGAACACTTTTCTTGTCAAGAAGACAACCATCCCTGCCAGCGGTACTTTCAATGCAGCTGATCGATTGATTGAAGCGGATATCCAAATACCGAGCTCTACATCGGCCGAAATTACTGGGATCCGGCTACTCTTAGAAGACCAAAAGGACCACATTCTTAAATATGTGACTCCGATGATCCACGCCATTGACTCAATGGCTACGATCACGGCGGCGACTAAGGGCAGGCAAACTGTCAGTGCAGGTGAGAAGTTACGGGAACCAAACCGACGTGAACTGCAGGCAGTCAGGCTCATATTAGAGGAGCTGGGTTTCTACAGTGGAGAAGACCACAGCAGGATCATCCTTAAGTGGATTAGGGGGCATACCGACGATAGGCTTCATGACAGAGTAGACAGAGCGGCAAAGAGAGCCTTTTTTAAGGAAAGGGGGAATCGGCCCTCGATTTGACCCATATATGTGAAGAATTGCCCTATTCCCTTTTTTATATGGAAGTGCCGGTTGCTGGTGATATTCGGGACCAAATTAGAAGAATCCAGCGCCTCACCCACCTTCACACCTGGAAAGCCATGCGGTCACAAGGAAAGACTCTTAGGATGCTCGAGGACCACAATGTCCCACCCACCAAGGACATCCAAAAGATAACGGCTAAAACTTATACTGCGGCTAGAAGCAGAGAACTCTTGGGCCTTCAGGCTTCACCAGCACGATCACATAAGCTGGGTGCAGCCATCTCACCTGACTGTCCGTACTGCCAATCAGGTACCAAAAAATAACGCACCTTCTGTCACATTCAGCTGGAATGCCCGGGCCCAGGTAATTCGCGTGTACATCTCAGAGGTGAACAAGATGCTGAACTCAAAATGCATGTTACGGCTGAGCTTACTACAGGAGAACCAAAGCTGCTGAATGAACCCAGGAAACGGCTCCTCTTTCATTGACATCTGCTCCCAAAATCGTTTTTTATACTCGCTGACCTTCGCGATGAGATGAAGCGGGAGCTTTATCTCCCAGCATTGCCTGAATCGGGCATGTAACGCCCATCTGCCTCAAAGAAGGGGGTGATTGCAGCTCGGATTGCTGTGTCAGCACTTCCGGATGTTGGTGGCCACTGTCTCGTTCCAACGTGTGGCTGGAAGATGTCTTCGAGGGTCCTGAGTCGCGTGGTCGTGGCGGTGATCTTCGTCATATGGGCCGCTCCCTACAAATTATTGGCCTTTTTACACGCGTGGAAAACCGTCCGTCCGACGCGTGGACAGCGTACGGACACCCTATGGACGCTTTTTTTGCTAAATCCACACGTGTGAAATTGTCTAATTTGTAAAAGTGATGTTCATACGGTGTCCATACGATAAATCCATACGTCATCCGTACGTGCGCATCCGTGTGGACGACGTATGCTAGTTTACCTGATTTTATTACGCGTGTGGACGCTCCGACCGTATGGATAGGTGCCGTCCATACGCATGAACCACTGGAAAATGTTGTCCACACGTGCGGACTGCGAGAAATGCCGCTTCTACCCCTCCTCGGCCATATGGACACCATGGGGACGTGTCCCTGGACCGTACCCACGCGTACGGACGACGTGTGGACGGGCGTATGGACAGTGTGAGGCCCGTGCCGTGCCACTCTTTTGCGCTTCTCCGCACGTGTGGACAGCCATTGCACCCGGGCCTGGGTGTACCCGAGCACTGCTTGCCCCCTCCTCAGCCATGTGGACACCATGTGGACGTGTCCCTGGACGTACTGATGCGTACGGACGACGTGTGGACGGGCGTATGGACAGTGTGAGGCCCGTGCCGTGCCACTCGTTTGCGCTTGTCCGCACGTGTGGACACCCATTGCACCCAGGCCTGGGTGTACCCGAGCATTTCCTTCCCCTTCATCAGCCACATGGACACCATGGGGACGTGTCCCTGGACCGTACCGACGCGTACGGACGACGTGTGGACGGGCGTATGGACAGTGTGAGGCCCGTGCCGTGCCACTCATTTGCGCTTGTCCGCACGTGTGGACAGCCATTGCACCCGGGCCTGGGTGTACCCAAGCATTTCCTTCCCCTTCATCAGCCACATGGACACCATGGGGGCGTGTCCCTGGGTCGTACCGACGCGTACGGACGACGTGTGGACGGGCGTATGGACAGTGTGAGGCCCGTGCCGTGCCACTCGTTTGCGCGTGTCCGCACGTGTGGACACCCATTGCACCCAGGCCTGGGTGTACCCAAGCATTTCCTTCCCCTTCATCAGCCACATGGACACCATGGGGGCGTGTCCCTGGGTCGTACCGACGCGTACGAACGACGTGTGGACGGGCGTATGGACAGTGTGAGGCCCGTGCCGTGCCACTCGTTTGCGCTTGTCCGCACGTGTGGACAGCCATTGCACCCGGGCCTGGGTGTGCCCGAGCGTTGCTTGCCCCTTCATCAGCCATATATGGGCACCACGGGGGCGTGTCAACGAACGAACTCATGCGTACGGACGACGTGTGGACAGACGTATGGACGATCGGAATTCGCCAATCCATACGTATGGACGTCAAAATTGGAGTTTGTTGAAACACGCGTGTGGACACATACATCCGCGCGTGTGGATAAGGGTTTACCCGTATGGATTAGCGGAATCATGCGTGTGAATACAGGTGTCCGCGCACATACGGTTTATTTACATATATAATACATCGTGTATCATCCGCAATCATCTGAATCAGATGAACTACTACGGTCATCCTCGCTACTACTGTTATCATCGATTTCACGGAAGATCTTCCTTACGGTGCACATCCTTACGGTGTCCATGGGACATTTTCATATGGACACCACAATTACGCGTCGTCCGTATGGTTCTTACATATGCATCAAGGTTTCGCCAGAAATCTGTCCAGACCGTCCATACGGTTGTCCATATGGGTCCTTGCGATGTCCATACGCTGTCCATATGCAAATCCACACGGATGAATGGGGCAATAATTTGTAGGGGCTATCGCTGCTATCATATGCCGGCGATGGTCGACAAATAAAAAGGAGCTGGTCGTAGTCCGCCACCACAACCTCCCTTTTCGTTACCTCCTCACCCATGGCTTTGCTCGGGAGCCAGCTTACTCTGGTGGGGGTGCCCCAGTCGTACGGGTTATGGTTTAACTGCTCAGCCTCCTCCGTGGAGATTGCCTCCAGGAGGAGGACCTCCCGTAGTGCCGCGTCGTGTGGGGTCTCCCTGATGTTTGACCAGGCTTTCGGATCCTGTCCACCAGTTGCCCGAGTTGCCGGTCCCCTTCCTCGTTGACGAGGACTTCGGTGGCCAGCGTGTCGGCCTGTAGGTAGTGGATGGTCTAACTTCCCCTTCAGACCGGGGCCGTGAACCAACAGACTCCTGAGTGATGCTGGCCCGTCTGTCGGTATCCACGGTGACCACACAAACGCACAGGGCAGCACTTTCTGTTTGACGGAGAAAGTCTGGTGATGGGGCTGGGTTTGTACTCGGAGAAGCAGGCGGAAGGCGGTATGTAAGAGGAGCAGGAGCGCATACGCCTGCTCCTGAAAGCCTATGTCGATTTGTGCGACACCCCCGTGGGGGTGCAGCCAGACGTGTGTGTTTTTGTAACCAAACACCTGAACAAAGAGCTGCTCCGAGACCTCTTTGATGAGTGCGTCCAGGTACCTCAAATATTTGATGGCTTCCTTGACGGATTCGTCGAGGTCTACCAGCTTGACCTGCGGCAGCCCGAATAGTGGCAAGCCCGCGGTGCTAGTGTCTTCCAGGGGAAGGCCACTTCCTGTGACCGCCCTGACGTGTGCCGATCGCTGGACACCGTCTTCCTCCACTAAGAGTCCTAGCTTGCTGGTAATCGATGCAGGGTCCTCCGCTAGGATCACTGCCCTGGTATCCTGGTACCACCTGCCGATTACCTTCCTTATTCTGTGCTCTTGGTCAGCTCCGGACTGTTGTTCCTCCCCATATATTTGACGATTATGTGTAGAGTTTTTGTGACGGGGGGATGTCTCCCTGCGGGGCGTGTTGCACGTCCCGCAGTTTTGGCAGCGGGCGGCTGATCGCCGCGACAAGCTTGTACCGGGAGGCACGGACAGCTCAGGGCTATGCCCCAAGGCGTATGCCCCATGGGTATGCCCCGAGGCGTATGCCCCATGGGTATGCCCCGAGGCGTATGCCCCATGGGTATGCCCCGAGGCGTATGCCCCATGGGTATGCCCCGAGGCGTATGCCCCATGGGTATGCCCCGAGGCGTATGCCCCATGGGTATGCCCCGAGGCGTATGCCCCATGGGTATGCCCCGAGGCGTATGCCCCATGGGTATGCCCCGAGGCGTATGCCCCATGGGTATGCCCCGAGCGTGCATGCCCCACTCGCGAATAATGGGGAATTATCGGATATTCGCATAAGTGAGCGAGTGGGGAAAATAATCGATGACAAAGCAGATTTCAGGAGAAGATCTGTAATGAAATGATTCATGGTACAAATGGGGAAGAAATAATTGATGACAAGGCAGATTTCAGGAGAAGATCTGCAATGACAATAATTGTATTGAGGATCTGGTGGATTCCAGAAAAAGATCTGCAATGGCAATACAAGAGTATCATGATCTGCCTGATGATTGGTGGAGGCGTACCAGAATCAGGCATATATGTACACGTGATTGGTCAATGGCAGATGTCAATACAGGAATCCTGCCAGTGATTGTTAGAGAGCAACATGTTGAAAGGGAAGCTTGGAAAAGTGGACCTCAGTGAGTGTTGATCGAATGAATTAAGGACAAGTTGTACATGTTAGTGTTAGGCTTTATGCCAAGACTGAACATAAGGATATAGATGTTATAGGTTCGCGACCATACATTATATCGAAAAGTGATAGTATTGCTAGGCTGTGTAGCCAGTATATGTCATGCAATTAAACAGTGGAATATAAGGCTAGAAGCCTATGTGATACACCAAAAACAATAGAAAACATAAAAAGAAAAGAAAGAAGATAAAAGAAAAGAAAGGAAAATAAAGAGAAAAATATGTATAAGTTATCAGGAGTGTGCCTGGTACAAATTGGTTCTCAGATGATGGAAACGTTCTATGGACCTGTGGGATCTGCGAGTTACATGATGTTGGAGATGGCGACTTTTGTGTTTGCGTTTTGAGCGGCTTCAGCTTGCGTTTGACGGCTCAAAATACGCGCGGTACGTGCGTTATAAACACGGAAAAGTTTCGCTATGGGGCCTTCTTTGTGGAATGTTTGGTTGAAGATCTTCTGTGGAGACTTAAGATGCGACTGCAAGATGACTTGGGCGACTTTTCGTTTTTGAGTTTTAAGCTGTCTCTGCTTGCGTTCGACGGCTCATATTGCGCGCGTTACGTGCACTAAAAACACGGAAAAGTTTCGCTGCGGGATCTTCTTTGTGGAGGATTTGGTTGGGATCTGCGTTATCTTGCTTTTTCTTAAGGCTCTGGGCGAGATTTGACACTTGATCTTGAGAATGTTCGGTTCAGGTCCACTCCGACGGCTGTAGAGCTGGCATATTATGCGCGTGGCCGTCTTTGGTGGACCCGTATGGCCGCTTTTTGCTGGGTGTTTGCCGGATGTTGCGGATGCTAAGATTTGTTGCTGATTCCTTAAGTGTGAGCTTAAGTATGGGGGGGGGAAAGTGCAAGCTTCCTTCTGAGACATAAATAAGCAAGACCGCCGGGGACTATGATAAAACTTTGCGGAATAGCACAAATAGCAAAAAACTTTCAGTTTTTAAGCATCCTAGAAGAGATTAGAGTCAGATGAGCCAGATCTTGTATCCTCACCATACTTAAGGCTATTTTTGGCAGTTGGTACCTTCTACCTTCTGGAGGAAGTTATTCATACCTTCTGGCGAAGTTCTTAACAGCTTTTGGTGATATTTTGGTTCTATTGGACAACTAGTATTCTATTGGAAATATCATACGGCCATATTTGACACTGTCATAGTGGTCATATTGTCATAACGGTCATACATATGTCTTCTTCTGGACCGCTGCCCCCTTCCACCACCGCCATGCACCCTTCCACCACCGCCATGCACCCTTCCACCACCACCTTCCCTTTGACACCCTCAGACCCCTCTCCACCAACCGCTTCCACCGCGCCTGGGCCTTCGGGCCCTTCCACCACCACCTTCCCTTTGACCCCCTCAGACCCCTCTCCACTAACCGCTTCCATCGCAGGGGTCGGTACTGGGCAGGTTGTAGACGTACATCAACCTGCCCCGGACGTGCCCTTCAGCATGCACATCGGCGTGCAACCCAGCATGCAACACGGCATGCAACTCAGCTCAGTGGGGCATACAGTGGGGTATGCCCCGGGGCATGCGGGGCATGCGGGGCAGCCCAGCATGCTTCAGAGCCAGTCCTTGCACGCCCATTTCCCCAACCCTTCCCTTTGTGTTTCAACAACAAGAGAGTGGTTGGGGCAGCGTGCAGCCGTATGCAGCATGGCAGGCTGAGCTTGCAGCGGGGCATACGGGGCATACGGGGTATGCGGGGCATGCGGGGCATGCGACGCGCCAGCCCCCGCACGCGACGAGCATGCAACCGCAACTCCAATCTGCCCCGGGCTTTCCCTATGCCTCCAGTATGCCGCCACAACCCTTTGGCATGCCACACCATTATGCCACAGGCTCGCCGCTACCCCATGCCCCAGGCGTGTTGACACACGCCCCGTACACTCCCGCGCCCATGTCGACCACCTACGGGGATCCATGGACACTACCCGTTTACTTTCCACCGCCTCCACCTCCAGTATATGGAGCTGACCCTGCGTCGGAGGCACGTGCTAGGGAATGGTGGGCAGCGCGAGAGCGCATGGCGGCTGCAGAGCGGGCGGTGGCGACAGACATGAGAGTGGTCCCCCAACGACTGTATCCGACACCGCTGATGGAACCGATTCCTCACACCGATATTTCTCCTGACGAGGGTGTGATAACCCATCAGCCGCATCATCGTCGCCGTGCTTCGGGGCCAGATACTCTTGGGAGAACCTTGCCAATACGCACGGAGCCCCAAGACGTGGTGACCGAGGACCTCTCCCAAGCTCACGCGTCTCAACCTGGGAGCACGACATCCGGCTCCGGCTATGAGTCTGCAGCGGGCACTCAGCATAGCCGCAAGCGACGAGAACGGCGTCTCAAGTTGGAGAGGCATCGGAGGAAGGAGTTGACGGACCAGGAAATGTTGCAGAGGGTAGTCCGCGCCGAGACCGCTCGGTTCCTCGCAGAGACCGAGGCGGGGAGCTTACGCGACCAAATGGCTCAGCTAGAGGCTGCTACAACGGAGGGCGCGGTGGCCGAGGAACGGCGTCTAGCGAGAAGACGTCGAGCAAGCCTGGACACCCCTGTGGTGTACGGGTCTGGTGAAGGCCAGCCACAACATGCAGCGGGAGCGGCTGAGTATGCACCCGGCTCAGTCGGGCATGCCCCGGGGCATACGGGGCATACGGGGCATGCGGGGCATGCGGGGCATGCAGCACAGCCGGCTGAGCATGTACCCGGCTCAGTGGGGCATGCAGCGGGGCATGCAGGGCATGCCCCGGGATGCGGGGCATGCGGGGCATGCAACACAACCGGCTGAGCATGTACCCGGCTCAGTGGGGCATGCAGCAGGGCATGCCCCGGGGCATGCGGGGCATGCAACCAGCGGAGGCCAGCTTACCTTGGGCTGGAATGGTGGGAAGCCGCTTGCCGCCGATGAAGAATCGAAAAGCCGGAGTAGCGACTATAAGGACACGGAGGACGACCCTGGTGACGACCCTGGAGATGACCCTGGTGACGACCCTGATGGTGACCCGGCTGGGGGGGCGGGGCCGTCGACGTCAACTACACGGCTGTTAGTGGTCACTCCCCAAGGGGATTCCTTGTGGGTGCCCCCGGGTGAATTGGCCACTACAGCGACGTTACCCGAGGTCACCTCCTCGCACTATGGTCTGTCGGCAGCCCTGAAGATCTGTGACAATCTTGGGTTGAGTCCCGCTCGATATATTCTGAGCGGGGCCGGTAGTACCTCTTTCCCCGAGATACGTCCGCTGCACACCACCGAGACCTCCACCTACGCTCTCTTGGTGGACCGCTTGGTGGCAGAGAAGTCTATTCGAGGCACGAGGCGTTCCAGAATTCCGTCTCAATGGTACCAATGCCCGAGACGACCGGTGGTGGACGCCTTCACGGAGTCGGAGGCGGAGACCTACGAGCTGGACGGGCTACAAGCCTGGGTGGAGGTATGTGCCGCTCCGTGGTACTTGGCTGCATCGTTTGGGTCACCTTCTATGATGTCCCAACCCCCGTTGCAGACTGACCCCTCCACCTTTCCAGCTCCTTCACATCGACTCTCGGCCGATGGATGCCGTCACCTTCACCCCGACGGTGACTCATACGGCAGTGGCGGGACCGCCTGCCGGGGTTGCACGAGCTCCGGAAGACCCGATGGCAATGTTCACCCCTGACGACCGCTCCTACCAGACCGCGATCAAGAACGAGAGCTCGCTCTTGAGGGGCATCTACAAGTTGGTGGATGACCTCCCGGAGTTCCCCGGCGATCACTACACGAAGGGCCGGGCCATGGATGACCTTGAGGAGTTCTCTGTGGCGGTGAATGCGCTTCTGGAGCACATGACGGTGATTGCGGCGCTCACTACTCCCAGCTTTCGGCGTGAGGCGCAAGGACGCAATCAGCTCAGCATCTCCACCTTGCTGTGGATGATCAAGACCTCCAAGTTGGCCAAGGCCCAGAAGCTGTACGTCGAGGAGATGGCGCCAGGAGGCAGCGAAGGAGAGGCGTGGAAGGCGAGGTACGCAGCGGTGCCGCGGTTCATGGGCGATCTTGCCTTGTCAGTGGACATCACCACGGACGCCCTGAAACGGCTGAAGTCGGAGCTACTCTCAACGAGACACCGATCGGAGGAGAAGACCGGTGCTTTCTACACCCGCATCACCACCCGAACTGCGACTGTCAACTTCGTGGCGGACGTAGTGCGGGGTTGCGGTAAGGTTACCAAACTGGAACTTCTCGAGCTCTTTTGGGGTGGACTACGACACAGCGTTCACGTGGGTTCCAAGTTGGCGGATCTTGGGCTAGACACCAGTCACCCGGAGCAGTGGGAGGAGGAACAACGTCGACTTGGACGGTCTGACACCTCCGCCATCTTGAAGGTTCGTTCGTTCCGTGGCCACGGAAATTGAGACGGCTAAGGTGATGGAGGACGCGGTTCTCCACGACACCATCGCCCGCAAGGTGGCGTTGGAGATGGGACACCGACAACGGCAAGCTCCACCACGTAGCGCCCCGGCTAGCCGGCCTAGGTGGCCTCCGAGGAGGCCTGCGTTGGCGGCCCTCACGTGGGAGCCGGGGACTGCTGGGAATGACTCGGCAACAGCGGCTCCTGTGGATGTAAGCACGGCGGCGACCCAAGGATCCCGACCGGCACCTGCGGTGAGGGAGCGGCCCTGTTTTGCATGTGGCAGTCTCGAGCACTTGGTGGCCAATTGCACGGACGAGAAGAAGCTAGCCATCTGGAAGGCCAACGCCCCGGCGCGGTTGGCGCGAAGGCCAGGGCAAGTGGCGGCTTGCGTGGAAGTCATTGAGGAGAGAGTCGAGGAGGATTCCCTCAACCCAGAAGAGCTGGAGACGATGAAGGAAATCCTCGCTCTGGCGGATGCTGACGTGGACCTCTATGGGGATCTGTGTGCCATGTGTGACATCACGAACACCGAGGATCCAGCTTTTCGGAGTGGGGAGCCGACAGGGGCTCCCGGGCAAGAGGAGTAAATCTCCATCGACCCCGTGGACAGAGGCAGCCCTATACCAATGTGGCAGCCCGTCCTTCATGGCCCTCGCGGACGTCACGTGACGAGGCCACCGCCTGTACCCCGACAAAGCCCGTCTCACCGCGAGTGCAGCATGCCCCAGTGAGCACAGAGGCTTCATCAGATTCACCCCATGGTGTGGCCGCACGGCCCCCCTCCACCGTCAGCCCGAGGCCCCGTTCATCACGGATTGCCTTCAGTGGCCGAGAGCGCGCACGGCGCGCTACCATTTTGAGCAGACGCCCCCTCTCAATGGAGAATCCCCCCCCTGCTCGGGGATCATTGACTCCACCGATAGCCCCGCCGACAGCACATTCTTGTTGGGAGACTTACTGTGCCGAACACGGTGTCCCGATTGACCGCGGTAATGTTGATGGACCTCCCCCACGCATCCGAGCTCATCACGCGGCACCAGCAGTTCAGCCCAGCGACTACAAGGATCTGCATCTGGCTGCACCGGGGGCCTCCGAGGTGTACCAGAGTTCCTTGGCGGACCAGCGTAGGCGGTTGACATCGTGGAGCTGGAGAAGTCCGGCTGGGGCTACCTCTGAAAGTGTCCTACTACGACAACTACGCATGACCCTCAAGAAGAAGTCCCCGGCAGAGGCACACAAGATGGCTGAGCGCAGTCGCCGCCATGCTACACGACGTCCCGCGACCACTCCTTCCAGCCGTCGCCAACGGAAGTACGAGTTGGACGAGCTTATACTCGCCCGCTTGCGTGGTCGCATGGGCGGCACATTGGGCTTGGCCTGGGCAGAGCTGAGCCCACGCGAGCAACGTCGGGCTGTGGAGCAAGAATACGGGCCGAAGACTAGTGTACCGCAAGAAGGCCGACCTTGGGAGACGATTGGCCTCCGTCGCCTTCGACGTCGTCAAGCATCTGCGGCGATATCAATACAGCAAGCCTATCGCTTGTGGCGACGTCGGCGGGCACAACGAGCGCAGGACACTCCCCTTGACTCTCATGCGCTCAAGACGGCCTCAGCGTGGACCACGGCAGCCCAGCGGGTCAAGCAGTACGGCAAGGCGGTCGTGCAGGCTGTGTTCGGACGCGTCCGACGAGCACACCCACCTCCCAATCCTACCCCCCTCAAACCAGACGAGACAGTTCTCGCAGCAACTCTGGGATCGAGCCCCTCGGATCTAACCTACAGCACCGATGAGTCCGAGATGGAGATCCATTGCAGCCAGTACCGGTTGCAACAGCACCGTGAGCTGTCCTCGGAGGAGAATACGCCTACCCGCCGTTCGAAGCCTTCGAGGAGTGGGAGGAAGCGCACGACGTTGGACCAACGGGTGAAAGCCTGGAGGAAGGAGGAAACTGCACGTCTTGCTGCTTGGGAGGCCCTGAGCTTGACCCGACAACCGGTGGGCGAATCCGAGCACCTCGAGGAGGAGCTGAGTATGACCCAGCAGCTGGCGGGCGGATCGGGCAGCATACCGCGTTTACCGCCAGCGTGCAACCAACATGTTGTATCCTGCTCCAGTCTGCCCGAGGAGGAGCTGAACATGACCCAGCAGCTGGCGGGTGAACCTAACAGCCCGTGCCGGCATGCATCCAGTCCGGCCGAGCATGCAACCAACCCGGCTAAGCATGCAGCGGAACATGCAGCGGGGCATGCGCCAGGGCACGCGGGGCATGCGGGGCATGCAACATGCCCGCCTGAGCATGCGACCAGCTCGATGGGGCATGCAGCGGGGCATGCACCGGAGCACGCGGGGCATGCGTGGCATGCAACATGCCCGCCTGAGCATGCGACCAGCTCGGTGGGGCATGCAGCGGGGCATGTACCGGAGCACGCGGGGCATGCGGGACAAGCAACACGGCCAGCTGAGCATGCAACCAGATCAGTGGGGCATGCGGCGGGGCATGCGGCGGGGCATGCGGGGCATGCCAAATGTCAGCCTGAGCATGCATCCAGTTCAGTGGGGCATGCAGCGGGGCATGCGGCGGGGCATACGGGGCATGCGGGGCATGCGGGGCATGCAACGTGCCAGCCTGTGCATGCGACCAGCTCAGTGTGGCATGCAGCGGGGCATGCAGCGGGGCATGCGGGGCATGCGGGGCAAGCAACGCGGCCAGCTGAGCATGCAACCTGTATCGCTGAGCAGGCGACGCACCTGGTCCAGCGTGCAACGCGCCCGGCCCGGCATGCATCCAATGGGTCCCAGCCGCTGGAAAGCGGGTCAGACAGCGACTCCACGCATGTCAGCGCTACCGACAGTGGCATTACCCACGTCAGCGCCACCGACAGCGACAGGACGCACGTTGGCGCCACCGACAGCGACACGACCCATGTCAGTGCCACCGACAGCGACACCACTCATGTCAGCGACACCAACAGTGACACTACCCACGTCAGCCCCACTGATAGTGATACCACTCACGTCAGTGCCTCGACCAACGCCACCATGTACGTCAGTGCTACTGAACACGGCAGTGGCGAAGAGTACGAGTGCAACGCCTTGGTGGACGAGACTGCAGCCGCCTTGAGTTCACACCCAATCGAAGATGCTCTTAAATGTAAGCATGTTCAACTGGATGGGGGGGTGCGCTGGAAGGCAAACTCTCGAGCAGGGACACTCTTGGCACACACACTGTCAGCGGTGCGAGACGAGGAAGGACCCCTACTCCTGGTGTTCTATGCCTACCTTCGTGGACATCGAGTGAAGGTGCTGGTGGACTCAGGCGCCTCGGACAACTTCATCTCGGCGGACGAATGTGCCCGTACTTGCGACTTGACAGTGCGCTCAGGGACACCAATGAAGGTCACGCTGGCAGATGGGTCTGTAAAGACCGCTGGAGAGGTGGCGTACACCAAGTTCACCGCGCACGCGGCGTCGGGAGTGAACTACTGCGAGAAGCGGATGGCTCTACGGGTCTTGCCGTTAGGAATCCAAGTAGACGTGGTGTTGGGGGGTAAGTGGCTTCGCAGTCTCTCCCCGGTCACGTTGGATTATGCCGGTCACGGTTCCGTCTCCTTCAACACGCGAGCAAATGGTGGAGGACAGCAACGGGTGACGCTCGTGGGTTGTAGTCCGGGGATGGGTCAGGGCAAGGCCCAGGGCGCAGGGCTGATCGATGAGGTGTTCTTGACGGCAACGCAACTGAAGCAGCACCTCATCCACGCTGAAACCAGGCGCCTGGCCGGGGATGAAGAATCGCAACCTCAGTGGCTCATGATGGCGGCGCGCGGGGACGACCATGAGGCAGGAGCCTTCGCAGCTACCGCTGCTGAAGTACCGTCATCTCACACCACCCTGGAGAAGGAAGCACCCCGTCAAGATACTCGAGACGCACCGGTCAGCAGCACGTGGAGGCAGCGCTTTGACGCCTTCTTTGAGAAGTATTTGGATACCCTGTCTTCAGCCTTACCGGAGGCATCCAAGTTACGTCGTACTGAGGAGGACAAGGCCCGCATCGATCGCAAGCCGGACGCGGAGAATGGACCACCATGTAGGCGCCCATACAAGATGACCGCTGAAGAGCTACGCCAGCTACGTGAACGTATCGAGCAGCTCATGAAGAAGGGTTACATCCGGCCGTCGTCAAGCCCGTATGCCGCCCCATGTCTGATGGTACCCAAGCCTGGTGACCCGAAGACATTACGTCTGGTGGTGGATTACCGACAATTGAACCAGCAGACGGTGCGGGACCGGTACCCACTACCGGACATCCAACTGATGTTTGACGAGATGCAAGGGGCAGCGTTCTTCTCCTCCTTTGACGCGGTGGACGGATTCTGGCAAGTGCCGATGGCCGAGGAGGACGTGGAGAAGACCGCCTTCACCACCCAGATGGGGGCCTATGAATGGTTGGTGATGCCCCAGGGCCTGCAGAACTCTCCCTCTCAATATCAACGGCGAATGCAGCGTGCACTCGGTCATCTCCCCTTTGTACGAATCTTCATCGACGATGTGGCCGTCTTCTCGCGCACGGTGGAGGAACACTACGACCACGTACGTCAGTTCTTGGACACTTGTCGAGAAAAAGGGGTATATTTGAAGGCCTCCAAGGCGCAGATGTTGAAGGAGTCTCTACGGTTCCTGGGCCACACTCTCTCCGCCGAAGGATGCCAGCCTCAGCATGACAAGGTGTCCTCCATCAAGGACTGGCCGAAGCTGGAGACGGTAACCCACGTCAGACAGTTCCTTGGGCTAGCGGGGTACTACCGCCGGTTCGTACACCGGTTCTCGGAGATTGCCCAACCCTTGACCTCGCTCACCAAGACCGACGTACCGTGGCAATGGGGAGAACTCCAGCAATGGGCCTTCGACGAGTTGAAGACCGCACTCTCCTCAGCCCCTGTATTGGCATTGCCTGACATGAAGGCAGCCGCGGATGGGTCAGCGCCGTTTTTGGTACAAACGGATGCAAGTGGAGTTGCTTTGGGAGGCGTACTCATGCAAGATACGGGTGACGGTATGAAGGTGATAGCCTACGACAGTCGGCAGTTTTCCGCGGCGGAACAAAATTACCACACCGGCGAAAGGGAGCTCTGCGCGTTGCACCATTGCACCACCGTCACCTGGAGGCACTACCTGTTTCCTCCAGACCGGACAGTCCTCCGACTTCCGGTTACAAGGTGACCATCGCCCCCTGGAATGGCTAATGTCCCCGGGACGAGAGCTTAGCCGACGGCAGGCACGGTGGTACATGGACCTGGTGGAAGTTGGTGTCCCACGAATGGAGTACGTCAAAGGAGCTCTTCTTCTGGTCCCCGATGCGATATCTCGCCGACCTGACTACGTGACCAAGGACCCGCGAGAAGGGCTCAAGGAGGCCGGTGTCGTAGACAAGGAGACGGACCTCCCCAAGGACCCACTCTCCGTGCTGGATGCCGACGAGATCTTTCAAGACCACCCGCCAACCCCATGTACCAGGATGGGTGGCCACCATGGAATCATGGATGGATGGCGTGGAGACACTTCAGGTGGCGGAGCGGGCCCTGGAGAGCCTGCTCCAGGCTGGTAGCGCGCCCTGTCACGCAACCGGCTCGGCTGAGCATGCTGCCAGCTCAGTGGGGCATGCAGCGGGGCATGCGCCGGGGCATACGGGGCATGCGGGGCATGCAACACAGCCGGCTGAGCATGCAACCAGCTCAGTGGGGCATGCAGTGGGGCATGCCCCGGGGCATGCGGGGCATGCGGGGCATGCGGGGCATGCAACACGGCCGACTGAGCATGCAGCCAGCTCAGTGGGGCATGCAGTGGGGATGCCCCGGGGCATAAGCCGGGGCATGCGGGGCATGCGGGGCATGCAACGTGCCAGCCTGAGCATGCAACTAGCTCGCCTAAGTGTGCACCCGCTGGAGAGGAACTAATGCTGCGAGCCCCCACCGACTACTTCACTGATTTGTCCGAATCTGGAAAGCGCCGGCAGGAAGCGAGCACCCCGGGAACCGATCCAGTGTTGCGCCGTAGTGCTCGGCTGCGACAAACCACTGCTACGACGACTCCTTCCACCAAGCCGAAAACCTCGACACCGCCTGCTACGGATTTCCGAGGTCCTAAGCAGCCAGCTCAGCCGTCTGGTCGAGCCACCAAACAGCCAGCCGATCGGCAGGATTGGAAGGTGCGCAAGGAGGTCTTTGAGCACCTCCAACGACAGTTCGGCAGCTTCGATGTTGACGCGTGTTGTGACCTGGGTGGACGGAACCGTCAAGTAGACACATACTGGACTGATTGTCTGCGACAGCAGTGGAGGGGAAAGCACGTTTGGTGTAATCCCCCATACTCCAGCAGTCATATCTCCATCGAGGCAGTGTTGCGCAAGTATGTAGATGAATGGCGGCAAGACCCCGCGCATACCTCGGCAGTGTTCCTTCCACTGGACATCCAGGCTCGCATGCCTCAATGGAGGCGACTCTTCAGGATGGCTGGTATGAGGCTGGTGGAAGTGATACCTACTCATGACGAACGAGGAGTGCCCACCCAACTGTTCGAGACTCCTAGTGTTGATCGAATGAATTAAGGACAAGTTGTACATGTTAGTGTTAGGCTTTATGCCAAGACTGAACATAAGGATATAGATGTTATAGGTTCGCGACCATACATTATATCGAAAAGTGATAGTATTGCTAGGCTGTGTAGCCAGTATATGTCATGCAATTAAACAGTGGAATATAAGGCTAGAAGCCTATGTGATACACCAAAAACAATAGAAAACATAAAAAGAAAAGAAAGAAGATAAAAGAAAAGAAAGGAAAATAAAGAGAAAAATATGTATAAGTTATCAGGAGTGTGCCTGGTACAAAGCTGCTGTGTTGGGATTTCCCCTTCTTGACTTGGTTGATTCCCCTCGGGGTTCTCAGCACGGGAGCCGACTGTGCCAGCGTGCCTGATTTGATTTTTTGTTTGGTATGTTTTGGGTTTTGGGTTTTGGGTTTTTCCCCGTTGCTTTCTCGAAGCGAACTGAGTTTTTTTGTTTGTCTTCTCCCCTCGAGAGCTCTGCGGCCTGCGAGAGTTCAACACTTCCCGCAGGTCCGCTTCTGGAATTTCTCCCTCAGTCTTCCCTTTCAGGCAGTTTCGTTTCTGGCGTGTTGGTGTATTCTTCCGCCTCCTCCGGATCAGTGGCTTCTGTTTCACCTTGGCTGTCGCTTTCACTTTCGCTACTGATCGGGGGTTTTTATTTGTCCAAATACGGGTATGGTCCCATGTTCAGGACTTCTGGGAGCCTCAATGACGCGCCTGTCGGGGAGGCGTCTTCGGGGACGGGTGTGGTGTCCATGGGTGTGGCCGCGTGCGTTTGAGATGGTTCCTGGTAATAGCCGTATCGGTGGTAAGCGAGCGGTTTGGAGAGCTATGAGCAGTGTTTTGCTGGTGGACTTTTGGGGCTGTTGAGAATTTTGTCTGCGTCCGTACGGTGTGTGACTTCGCGTTCACGCCGCTTTCGTTCCAGCCCTGCGGCTGGCACATAAATCCGGTAGGGCCATGTCTTTCACCATTTGTCAGGCAGGCAGGGTGGAGGCGGGCGGGCCGAGTCCTCGTTGTGCAGTTGGGCAGAATCGTCATGTCGTCTCGTTAGTTCATACTTGAGTCCTGCGGGCACAGTTAGTTAGTGGGAAAATATTTTTGTTGGCCCTATTTTGGGGGCCGCGGCTTGGATGAGGTGCCATGCTCAGGCGGGTCGACATAACATGGTTCCCGACAGAGAACCGACTTTGGGAGACTTTGGGAGCGACGGAGCGACGGAGCGACGTGGCGAGGGGCAGAAATTATTTCCCCCAAATTCGCCCCCTCCGACACCATACATATAATGAACAGCCCCCTCTGCCACGCTTACTTTTTGTCGGATTGTCGGTGCCCGATTTGGGTGCCACTAGTGACTGGGGATGCACCGTAATTAATTCTAATTTATTGGATGCTCCCCGAACTAATTATGAATTAATGTAGTTTTGCGTTATACGTGGTGACGTGTGCGTGCGGGTGACACTTTGACAAAATATTGTGTAGGCTAGCCCGCGCGATTCTAGGCATATTTCAGGTTTGCATGTGCAAGGTCTTTCGGTCTTGTCAACCTGCATGTAACAAATTATCGATAAAGTCCTATGGAGTTGAACAAGGCTACAATCGGACAATTGCAATATCTTTATGTCGGGAAAGATTATACCAGTATTTTAACAGGGTGAGACAAAGCTCTTCCAAATAATTACTTCGAGCTAGAACAACCTCCACTGGGCTACAATTCATGTCTTATACTTTCAGGGAGCGCGTCCCAAATATCTGATGGATCTGTCATATGTCGGCTAGCATCAATCATGTTCTGCCACCTATACAAATCCTAATCAGGGAATCGACACATTAATTTCCCTCTAGCTTATCTAGTTGCCTCTGACTCTGTTCCTCCGAGGAGCCAACTCAATTTCGTCATCACTGTCGATGTTTTCAGGCTTGTCAGGTTGACTCTTCAGCTTAGATTTGGTCCCCAAACCTCGAGCTCGAGCACAACCAGATATGGTACCCGACTTCTGCTCGGAGATAGGCTGATCCTCCTGCTGAACGGGTGATGTCGGAGATGTGCCCTTTGGCGCCCAGATAAGTTCACCCTTGCCATCCAGGATCAGCTGTAATCCCCGTCTCTTCAACCTCCGAGCTTCAGCCTGTTCCTCAGCATCGTGAGCTACCAGGTCATCGAACTCGCTGACGTCATCTTCAGAGTCATAATCGCCAGGCGTGTCATACTCCCACTTCGGACTGGCAGTATCCGTGTCATGCTTGATGTCAGTAGCACCCGTGGCATCGACGTCATCAGAATCTGGCAGCGTCTCCTTACTCCAGGCCACAACACCTGCACTGTTCGTAGGCGTCGATTTCTTCGGACGACCAGTGTATGGAATTCCACGATACTCGTCAGTCTCAGTCAAATACTTCCAGCGATCATTACTGATCGGTAGTGAGAATGGCGCTACGGGCTCCTTCGCTCGAGTGGCGTCTTCCAGAAACCAGCCACCACCCCTCCTACGCTCCCAGCGGCGTAGCGCTCCAGAAGCCGTGACAATAATATTCTGCCAGCAATATTCGGCTCCTTCTCGGTCCCCATAGTACACCGTCAATGGCTCTGGGGTCCCGTTCGGTACCCATTTCCATTGAGCTGCCCCGTCGTACAGAAACACAACCTGCCAATTGTACGGCTGAGGTGGACCACTGACCCCAGGCACACTATGGGCCGAATACGCGCCGTGACCATAGTACGCGTAACACGATTCGTGCGTGAAATACGTACAAGTTGCACGTTTCCGTGCGGTGATGCACGCGTGGGGGGCTTGATTCGAATTTTGGTGGGGCAATTATAACTATGCGTATGCCCTGCACCCTTCCACCAAGTGCCATTAGGATCACACCCTCCAGCTTGATGCAATGCTAACGCGACTCTCGTACACCGAAAACGTGTAGTAGTTTTAACGGGCCAACCTGTAGAGCGACGGTGTCCACAAAAAAAACAGGATTCACAGTGTGCTGCCCAAGCAAGTTCTGGTTCATTTTGGATCATGTATGGACGCACTTTTGCCCCGTACTTCGGGCAATGACCAGTTACTGTATAGAACGCGAACAAGAACAACGCCACAAGTGCATTGTGGTGGCGAATGCAATATATTCGATCGTGCTGTTGATGAAAGATGCCCCAAAATGTGAAGCTAAGGGTAAGGCTGCATGGTTACCGGTAATTTGAAAAGGGGGGTCGGTAATACCGGGTAATTTACCGGTAATACTTTGGCCGGCAATACCAGAGCAATACCGCCTGCAACCTCTTTCGTTGGTAACGTTCGCTATGGATATTCCGCACCCATAGCGAACTTGTTTGGGCAAAACACGCCGCAATCCTGGTCTCCGCAGGGGTTCGGTAAGGCCTCCTCGGTCCGTTCCTCCTCACTACTACTCTGTCAAGTGCACATCACGGAGCAAGTAAGCGTTAACTGCCGCAGACACGGCGCTTCCAACGAGAGGTGCAAGGTCAGTATACGAACCGAATCCGAAAGTTTCAGGTAAGGTCGATCCGCGGAGTCGGTGGGGATGAATCGTTCTTCGTCAGGTCGATAATAATGATATGCGTCGGACGTCGTGCCAACATTTCCTCCATCCCCTCCATAATGTCCACTACCTCCGGGCTGACAACGATAGGATGATGTGGCGAAGAGGGGACACCGGTCTTGGAGAGTTTAGCAGAGCCCTCCAAAGCTCACTGTTATTGGCAAGAATACTGTCAGAGAATGAGTTTGGCATTTTTCAGAGTGTGTTTCGATGAGTTGTCGGAGACTTAATTGTATTCAAAGTGACGTACTGAAGGCAACACCACTTTACACAACATGCACATTTTATAATTTTAATCCTGCCGCCCTGAAATGTGGCGGCACCTGCTGAGCTGCAGACCAGCACCCAGTGAACAATAACATTGCATTCACATTTAAATTCGAAAAATCAGTTTCACAGGTCCACGCGCGCGCAAGTCAATGTGGCCGTTATGGCTAACTTGCTTGATACACTCGATATTATTATTCTATTAACCAGTCCTTAAGAAGCGATATCTTATTCTATTTCCATTAGGTACACTTCATGTCTTGATGTTGTAGACACAACCGGTGCGGGTTTTGGCGTCGCAAATTTTGGCACTGCCAAGAAGACTGGACCGGGTCTCTCTAATTTTTATCGATGAGGCGTTTGCAGAGTCTGATGATCTGATTGAGCAGCTGGCCTGACTATATTCACATGTTTGCACACGCTATCGTCGCGATGTAATCTTCCGACGTCGTTTACATGCTGTCTGCGCCTCGTTATCGGCTGGCTCTATCTCACGCTGCACAGCCTGTGGCGCCTCACACACATGCCTCATCGAGTTGCGCGAGTACTAACACTCACATGCATCGCTACATACAGCTACTCCGAGCAAGCACACTCTCAAAACATGGTAAAGGCAAACACTATGTCATAAACTGCATTCATGGAGAAATATTATCGCAGATCCCAAGTAACGTTGTTGAGGACTTAACAAGGATCCCAGTGTGCCGGGCTAGGCCCTTCGATCAACGACTGCTTCATACAATACGCGTGGACTGAAAACTGCATAGCTACTGACTTGACCAACTTTGATGGTTTACACATCCCAAATCAGGTACATCCAATCAGCAATCAATATGCATATTAAGGATTAGAACTTGACGAAGCTTATGCTTATGGCAATTTTGTGGGATATGTGGGACAAAGTTGGATCTACAAAAGGTTTTTTCAACAAGGTGGTCGCCTATTTTAAGCCAGCGCCGAAGCACGCACCTGGAGCGTTTTAAGATTTTGATTCCTTGTGGCTTCGAAATTCACCCTTCTCTCTTCTGCCTCCTCTAATTCGTTTGAGCACTTTGTGACGCGCCCGGCCATCTCCTGCTTGTCAATGCCTTGCTCATTCCATTGTTGTTGCGCGCTCCAGATGTCACGTGCCCTGCCACTCGTTTCCGCATACCAAACATGTGTCATACCGAGCATGTGTCATGCCGCGCGGCCAATGTAGACCCATGAAGTCAATGCAAGGGCGTAGGCATACGAGATCTGCTGCTGAGAGCCGGCACCGTAATATATGAGATCTGATGCTGAGAGCCGGCAGCGTAATACATGAGATCTGCTGTTGAGAGCCGGCAGCGTAATATATGAATGTGCTGTTGAGAGCCGGCAGCGTAATATATGAGATGTGCTGTTGAGAGCCGGCAGCGCAATATATGAATTGTGCTGCTGAGAGCCGGCAGCGTAATATATGAGATGTGCTGCTGAGAGCCGGCAGCGTAATATATGAGATGTGCTGCTGAGAGCCGGCAGCGTAATATATGAGATCAGCTTGTAAGGACCCTCCCTGCGGCGTAGTTTGCGAACAGGTGGGACATCCTTACAAGCTCCGAGGAGCCTCGCTCTCGCAACCTGCTTTCGACTACCGCGAATGCCCTGGAGGCATGGGCGGGGCGCACCTGATCCAAAGGCCGGCTTCGGACGCCGAGGCGCCCGCAGCTCGTAACCCCCATGGCCTAAGGATGATAAAACTGCAGCAATATCATTTTGAAAATTCATCGTGCAGCTAAATTGAGCTATATTGAATTTCACTGTACACACGAGTAGCAATAATCTGGCGATTATGAAGGTCCGAGCTCAAAAATTTCCCTTTGTAAGGCACTCGGGCTGCTCCTGTTGCTTGATCATATGCAAATCGAAAATGATGAAAAGCAACTAGAGCTCTAGCAAGGCTGGCATATAAAAAGAGCAAGGCTGGCATACAAAAACGAACATCCTCTTTTTATATGCCAGCCTTGCTAGAGCTTTAATTACTTTTCATCATTTTCGATTTGCATATGATCGAGCAGCAGGAGCAGCCTGACAAAGGGAAATTTTTGAGCTCGGACCTTCATTATCGCCAGATTATTGCTACTCGTGTGTACAGTGAAATTCAATATAGCTCAATTTAGCTGCATGATGAATTTTCAAAATGATATTGCTGCAGCTTTATCATCCTTAGGCCATGGGGGCTACAAGCCGCGGGCGCCTCGGCGTCCGAAGCCGGCCTTTGGATCAGGTGCACCCCGCCCATGCCTCCAGGGCATTCGCGGTAGTCGAAAGCAGGCTACGAGGGCGAGGCTCCTCGGAGCTTGTAAGGATGTCCCACCTGTTCGCAAACTACGCCGCAGGGAGGGTCCTTACAAGCTGATCTCATATATTACGTTGCTGATCATATTTCACGGAATGCTGAGTCACATGCCTTGCCAGTACACCTAATCTAGTAACGCGGGATAGCGAGGAGGTGAATACTGAGCGCTCGTCCTGGGTTGAAGGAATAAGCATGCCTAGATCAAGCAGATGATCGAGGGTCAAGACGCCCTCTAGTTGAACACGCAAACACGGGTAGCAAGAGAAACACACCTAGGGTCCAACAAATGACTGCTCTGCCGCCGGGCCTCCTCCCCACTGGACTCGCCACTCCACCATTTCGCAAGCCCAAGCACACGCTCCTGCCCCTCAGCTGGCGCACCAGCGATCGAGATTCGTCCTCCTGGTTTGTAGCAGCTGGTGCCACCCCAGCGGCCGTCCCGACCCTTCTGCGGCAACCCGATGAGGCCCCCTCTGTGCCTCTCTCCCCCATTATGGGCCATGCGGAGGTCGACGTACGCCTCCATCGCACGATCGTCGTCGAACACCAGTGCGTCGCCGAAGAAATGATACAACAAGGTCTGGCGAAGGCCCTCGTTTCCGGGCGGCAACCGCACGAGGTTCACTGCGTGTCCCCGAAATCCTCTACGCGGGGCTGGCACCGGCGTTGGAAGCCTTAGTGGGCACTGAGGGGCTTGGTTGTCCACACCGTTGTTAAACTCACGGATATCTTGAAGAGTCTGCATCCGCATGTCGGCACACAGGCTCATGGCAAGGTGCATGGTGGCTGGGTCATAGTGATCAACACCGTCAGGGAGGAATCACAGCCGTGGAGTGAATAAAGCAGATCATGTCAAATCACATTAAATCGGACGGGGAAGATCAGACTGGATCGTAAAAATCGGATTCGTGGATCCATCACTCCAATCAATCACTGCGGAAAGTCATTGGACAGATCAGGTCTTGCTGCAGTTGGCGCCTCCAGTCAGGCAGCGCCAGGCACGGCAAGTAGGTACCTGCGCACTGAGGTGTTGTCCGACCAGGTGCGGCTTCAATTGGTTGAGCAGCGCCCCGCCCTTGGAGGTGCGCGTGATTAGGATCGCGGCATTCCCCCCGAGGTAGTCTGCGAGGCCCCGCGCCACATCTTCACACTCCGCCTGCACCAGATCCTTCACCACTCCGACCAGCTCCCGGCCGCGGCAGCCATTGGCTTTCTCGTCGGCCTTCCGGAGGGCCTCCTGGTGCCTGTAGTACACCTCCACCGCGGGGTTGCGGATGCACGCCGGCTTGGGGGCCTGTCGTCCGTGCACCGCAAAAGCCTCCTGCGCGTGCTGGAGTAGCCAGCGTCCCCGTCCCCACCATCGCGCTTTCCCCTCGGCTCATACTTACCTCGCAACCTACCTCACGAGCTCAGCTGTCTTCTTGCATAAAGGATGAGTGACGTTTTAGGCATCTGCAGGCCGGCAAACTCCAAATGATGACAAGCCGCAGGGACTTCTCCCTCAAACGAGAACGGCAACTCAGTGCAGCTGCGCGAGCACACTCGACAGAACACGGCGCATTCAGCGGACGACGACGCGCATGCTCGCCTAGAGCCCGCCGGTTGACTTCGGAAAGCTTTGCACAGGAGATACGGACCCACTGGATTTATGCACGCGATGCGTTGACCTGAGATTGCCCCTCCCGGATATGTCGAGGGAGGAAGCTTCAAGCGGCTTGCAGATGAAGGGGCACATAAGCAAGGGCGTGTCCGGCTGCGTTAATCAGAGGCGCTACACACTGCCGCCTGAAGGTGGTGCTCGCTCCGGCCGACTCGATGCCTCATTGCACTCCTTGATACACTTTTTATTCAGAAAATAGTTTGGTGTGCTGACTTAATGATCGAGAAATCGCAAAAGGAAGACTTTGCCGCTTTTGTCTCGCAGATACAAAGATCGGAATGGATCTTAGCAGGTGCCAGCATTTTGCACGGAAGATGCTTGGAAATGACCACAATGACTCCTGGGACCAGCGAAACGAACGAACAACAAAGCGTTTCTTCGAAGCAAAAGCTCGCGGTTCCTTGAACCTAAACCTTTCGTTCTGCTTGGCGAAGAGATTGGCTTCAGGCAACCTCGCAAAAATGCGCCGGCGCGCTGCTGCACGACTGCAACTGCCGAACAGAGTAGCTTTTCGTGAAGGTTCCTGGCCATCAGGCGCCGAACAATGGCTCCGGCTTTCGGCGCATCTGGTGGCCACCCCACCGCGTCACTCTGCGCCAATGGTGCCTGCAACAAATCGTGGACCAGTCGCAGCCGGATGCCCCCGCCCGCGCCATGCCAGAAAGCGGCCTCTAACTCCACAGGGATCAGCCAAAGCCGAGCCGGCTTTCCGCCACAACGCAGCGCCCGCAGGCAGTGATCCGCCACAAGCCGCCCGCAACGCACAGACGCAGCGCCCGCAGGCAGCGCCCGCAGGCAGTGAACGCAGGCAGTGAGCGCAGGCAGCAGCCTAGAAGCCTTGCAGCAGCTGCGACTTGCCAAATGCCCGTGACGAGATGCCACTATGCTCTCGGGCAACGCTCTCGGGCACTGCACCTCGTTTTCCTTCCACAACTTGTCATTTGCGTCTTGATCCTTTCTGATGGCTGTCATGGCCTGCATGCACCGCTGTTCCTGAAATACCGCGTCCTCCATAGCTTTCTCCGACTTTTGAAGCTCGACCTCGGCATTTCGGCGCCGCTCCTCCCGCTCCCGGTGCCGCTGGCCCTCGGCTTCGATCCGATGGGGGTGCTTCACCAGCACCTCCAAGGGGGGCTCCAATCTCTGAGGCGGGAGCTCCTCGGTTTCGTCATCGTTGTCCCACATCACAGCAGCAGCCAACGCGTATTTGCCTTCCGGCATGTCTTGCGGCACTGTCATGTGATCTGCAGCAAACTTTGCAAAGCCATCCTCTACCGGCGCCACTGCCGCCGCGTCCTCGGAGGATCCGCGCACCACCCACTTGTCCCTGCCGGTGCTTCCCAGGAGCCAGAGCCCGACGCGCCACTTCACGCCCGCCACGTGGTTGCCATGCACGTCATGCACCCCGACCTCCAGGCCAGGCTGGCGTGGGTCGCGGGGGCTCACCAGGGCCCAGCCTGGCGCCGCCGTCACACAGTTCACCGGCAGGGGCTCCTTCAGTCGGACCACATGCGGCTGACCGGGCTGCATCCGGGCCAGGAACTTGATACGCGGCATCCGATGACGGCTGAGGTGCCCCACCAACTCTGAGGTAGGTTCCCTCAGGTCCACGGTTATAGTCAGCGCGCAGTCGGTTTTGTGGGGTGGGGGAAGCTTCGCCCCCGGCACCGAGAACCAGGCACAGGGCCTTCCCCTCGGGTTGCCAGACTGCCTCAGGGAGGGTGGCAGGTCTGCGGCCTCGACCCGCTCTGTTCGACCCAATATGTCGTTTGTGCTCTGGCTGGACTCACCTAGTACCGTAGCCTGCCGCGCTGGACGCGAAGCCCGCAGTGCGACCGGCTGCAGGGAGATCTTGGTTACGGGATCCGCGGCAAGCGAGACGTCCTCCACGTTGGCGCCTTCCTCACCAATAACCTGGCGTCCCGCAACCCTCTGCTCTGACTTCCCGGTGGTGCGGCTGTCGATCGCGAACTCGGCATCTGACATCAGTCACTGACTGCTGCCGCAGGCGCGTTGCCGTAATGCTGCACATGCACCAACGGCGAAATACTGTTGCTGAGCTGGAATATGACCCTTCGCTGCAAGTGGACCCTTCGTCGGGGCTTGCTCCCTGCGCCACACTGAAGGCAGCACACTGAAGGCGCCACACTGAAGGCGCCGCACTGAAGGCGCCGCACTGAAGGCGCCGCACTTCGAAGGGCCACACACCTTCAGCCACATCAGCTCGAGGCCCAGCGGGTCGTCGGCTCTGCGCGGCGCGTCGAGCTTCCTCTCGTCGCCATGATACACCATCTCGCCGCTGGTCAAGTACAGCTCCATCTTGAGGGGGCGCGCACTCGGGTGCACCTTGAGTTGGATCAGCTCCACCATCTGCAGCAATTGATCCCAACCACCTTTTTTGCCTGTTGCCCCCTTCTGTCTGGAGGCGGACCCTGGGGCTATCTTCACAGTGAGCGTCATGCTGCCCTCCTCTCCCGGTTTCCGCTGATGTACCCCCCGCATGTCCACCGCCACTGCGCCGAAGTTGGCCTCGCCCTGGGACACAACCTGGGATGTCCCCCTCGCTGGAGGCATCAGAGCGCTCGCGGGGTCCGAGCACAGTGCTAGCTTCACGCCGTCCCAGTCCGTTGCCAAGTGCCCCCGCGCGTCGTGCAGCTGCAGGACGACCTGCGGCATCGAGCTGCAGTCCGGCACCTGCGCCCCATGAACGCCTGCATGAATCACAATCTGAACCACAATTGAGTGTCCCAAACAGCGACCTGCCCCACCCCTGCTAAGACAGCGCAGCAGGGGCGAGGGGGGGTGGGGGGGATTCCCGCAGAAGAGGGGGGTCATGCCAAACAAAATCCCGGCCCTCCAAAGGATTCAACCATCGCACGCTGCTGTACTTCCCAGGTATTTTGGAGCAGTGCAAAGCCCCCTTGCCGCACGTTTCGACCGCTGCGCTTCGCTCTGCTGCATCCCCATTTTGCTAACTGCTTCGAGCAACCATTAGGTACAACCATTTGGCAGCAATGTCCTGTTAACGGCATATGAAATAACCCGCATGTGTATTGTACAATTTGCTGCTCTGTAGGGTGGGCAGATTCGACTGATGAGAGACGGGGCATAGAAATATGGGTAAATGGGCAGATTCAACCAATGAGAGACGGGGCCGGGGGAGAGCTGAGACATACGCGTGAGACGGCAGAAGTGGGGAGTCTCCCGCCGGTTGGATGTCGGTTGCAAAACACTCTGCAATGCATCTGATGACACGCGATTTGGTGATGCTGCCCCAGAGGAACAACAGCTGCAGCAAATGTACAATGAACAACTGTTGTGCAAATGGCGACGCTGCCAAGCCAAAAAGCCGGGAACGGCGGACGAAGAGCACGGCGGTGGACACACGCGACGCTGCCAAGCCAAAAAGCCAGGAACGGCGGACGAAGAGCACGGCGGTGGACACACGCGCCGCTGCCAAGCCAAAAAGCCAGGAACGGCGGACGAAGAGCACGGCGGTGGAAACACGCGCCGCTGCCAAGCCAAAAAGCCAGGAACGGCGGACGAAGAGCACGGCGGTGGACACACGCGCCTCGACCTCGGGCGCATTTGTGCGCGCTCCCGGGATAGGCCGCTCACAGCAGCTTTGGCAGCTCCTACGTGCGTTGGGAGCTTCTCGCACCTCAATAAGACCCCCGTCGTGCCCGGTGCACAGTAGAGTGCCAGTGACTGCATCGCCAGGCTTCACCACCACTCCCCAGCACTGCCCATTACTGCACAGATTGTGTACCGTCGTCGCGTCCGACTGCCGCTGTCTTTTGCGGCTGCCCCCGGTAGCGGCAACGGGGGTTCCAGAAGGAGCACACAGCGCGAGACTGAGCTTTCTGGGGCGCCCAAACACCTCCACGTCGACCTTCCCAGGGGCCGAAGCTTGCTCGTCGTAGCTCCAGCTCTCCCCAATGATCTCGCCCTCTGAGTTGAGCTCGCACACTTGCAGCCCGGGTGGCAGCCGGGTGGTGGGGTTGTCATACTCATCCCATGCCCTGCAGGCCGGGGCACACTCCCTTCCTCCAATCATGACCCACATCCTGCGAGTGACATAAGCCCCTTGCTCAAGTCACACGCAGATCGTGCAGGGAGCGCCATATCACATTCACACTCACACTTGTGCTTGGCCATCCTGTGAGTGCTGCCCAGTGCTTAAGGGCGAGCGGATGCTGTGCTCAGGACGCACTTGAAGCATAGTTTGAGACGGTCCCCGGGTGCAGCCCGGAATGCCTGCGGCTTCAGCGGCTCCACTCGGTGCGCCACCCCCGCCTCTGCCGTCACCTTGATGACCGCGTCGCACCTCAACTCTCGCTCCGAGAGCAGCTTCATCACCAGATGGAAGCTCCCTGCCAGCTCGGGGAAGCGTAACTCCGGACGACCTGTGACATCGCCAAGGAACTCTCTCACAGAACACACCTTCGGAATTAAGGAATGACCACCATGCGGGTCCCTGCCCTCTACTTCAGTGATTGCTGGTGTGATTTAATTTCAAGTCACAAGCCAGCCTCCAGTGCCATGCCAGCCCTCGGCACTCCACCGTGCCGTGCCACGCCAGCTCTCGGCACTCCACCGTGCCGTGCCACGCCAGCCCTCGGCACTCCACCGTGCCGTGCCGCGCCAGCTCTCGGCACTCCACCGTGCCGTGCCACGCCAGCTCTCGGCACTCCACCGTGCCGTGCCGCGCCAGCCCTCGGCACTCCACCGTGCCGTGCCGCGCCAGCCCTCGGCACTCCACCGTGCCGTGCCGCGCCAGCCCTCGGCACTCCACCGTGCCGTGCCGCGCCAGCTCTCGGCACTCCACCGTGCCGTGCCACGCCAGCCCTCGGCACTCCACCGTGCCGTGCCGCGCCAGCTCTCGGCACTCCACCGTGCCGTGCCGCGCCAGCTCCAGGTGCCAAAGCTGAGCATCTTCAAGCCAGGCTCTCGAGCATTGCAGGGCAGCTGCAGGAGCTTTCTTTGCGGAGTTGCAATGTCCCAGAAAACACCGCTGTGACACTCGGAGGTCGCAATCGAGCAAGACAGATGCAAGGAAACCCTGAGAGGTTGGCGATCGAAGATCTCACCACCGTCCGCAGAACGAGCACACTGGCAATGAGGAAATGGACTACAGCTTACGTTACCCATGCGTTGGAATGCCCACTGACCTCCCCCGTCAGAGATCGCACGCACTCTCAGAAAATATCCTCCGTCACTATGCCCCATAGCAAAACTCCACTTCATCCTACACCGCACAGCTGAATGCAATTACAGTGAATGCGCACAGGTCGCTTGTGTTCACGAGAGTATACTGTCTCGCGTATAGCGCGTGTCATTCAACGGAATCCTCAGGCAACACCGCGCTCGAACTTGCTTGCTGGCTCAACCTTGCCTGGGCAGCCTCGGGAGCGATCCACTAACCAGAGAGCTCGCAGCGGCCGGCTTCGAGAAGCAGCGGCTGCACACGGGAGGGCATCCTCGCCGGCTGGAACGAGACCTCCACCGCGTCCCTCACGCTCTCATCCACGTCCTTCTCTTCGAGCACTGCCACCGCATACCTCTTGCCGGCTTGGAAAAGCATTGTGTTCACGCCCCCCACCAGATTTGTCTCCTGACACCCTCGAATGCTCCCTCAGCTCTCGTGAAAGACACATCACAGTCCACCGGCATCTTGCGCACATCCGTGAGCGTGTAATTCTTTTCAGGCACCTGCAACCTAATCTGGTCCGTCCAAGGGCCCGGGTTGCATGCCTTGGACGGTGCCTCGGGGCTCAAGAGCGGTCCAAGCTGCCGGTTATTTGATTTTCACCCCTCCCCTGCCCCCGAGGTCTAAAGTTGTTCCTGACCGTTCAATTGCAAGTTTTACCACCGTAGAGCGTGGAAGGGCCGATGCACATTTGGCACACCACCTCTTACTGGACCTTCCCCTAAGATTCACCCTAGCCTTCGCCCGGGGCCGGCTGAGCTCACCTTCTTGCAGTCCACCCACTCGCTCTTCTCCCATGTCTGCAGCGTGAGCGTCCGATGCGCCAGCCTGCCTTTAATCACCACCGCGCGATCGTGACGAGCTTCGGCGCCGGGGATGATGAGCTTGAGCATGACTGACCCATGACCGCCTCTCCCCCGGCAGGGCCTCAGCTCGCCGAGCTCCACTTGTCCCGCGTCATCCACCTTCACATGCCTTTCGTAGGGCTCCGCCGACTCCTTGCCGTTCTGCAGCCGCAGCCCGGTGAGCTGCGCCTTGATTTCGTTTGCATGCGCTCCTGCCTGCGCGCCCTGGGCCGCCCTCTCCCTCCCGAGCGCCTCAGTCACCACACCACAGCAGACCGGCCAGCAGCCACACGCGCAACAGCGAGGCAAACCGGAAGTCGTGCACTCCGCATCGAGCAGGCCAGGGGGGGCGCTCATGGGAACCCAAAGCACAAGCAGCAGCAGCGGCGGCCGGGCGTGCGTGCTCATACACACAAGGGCAAAGACGGGCGCACGGGTGCACACGCAAGTTGATCGCCTTCGGCCTTCGCAATTTCACACGCCGGGAAGAGGGAACTATGGCGTGCACACCACGACTGCGGCGATCTGGCGCCCGCATCAACGCGCCGTACATTGCACACCCAGCTAGGCAGGGGAGGGGTGGGTTTGCTCACCTTGATGTAGTTAGTGCGGTTGCCCCACCTGTCGAAGCCGTGCACCTGAATTGCCAACGGGACGTTGTCCCGTAGCGGTGCCCGCAGCTCATACACCGACGAGCTGGGAGTTTGCCTGCGGATGTCCAGCCCAGAGCCCTCTGCCACACTCGGCCGCAGCTCCATCAGCTTGCCGGCCGCGATTGGGACATCCAGAGCGGGCAGGACCATCTTCATCAGGTCCATGCCTTCTTCGAGATAGCAGCCGTCGCGTCGAGGGGTCACACACAGCAGCACCTCGTCGGACCGGACAGCGCGGGAATCTCCCCAGGGGAGTCGTCCCACATCCAACGCAGGATCAAGCTTCGCCCCGCGCACAAGGAGCTCCGTCCCAAGCAGCTCGCCGTCCTTGCGGCATAGGTACTCTCCGAGAAGCTGCTTATGAGGCCTGCCGTTGTCGGGATTGGTTTCAAGATGAATCTGCAGCTGCTTGGCGGCCTCGGCGGGGAAGGGCACATTTTGCAAGGTGCCGCTCTTCTGAGATATGTATACGTCCGGCAGCGAGTCCTCCCCCAGTCGTAATGGCGGACTGTAAGTGACACGCTAGAAACCTGTGTCAGCCAGCATGCGCCGCGGGCGGCTGCGCGGCGGGGTATCTCCCAAGGTGGATCCCCGGCACCTACAAGCCGGCTGCTCCGGTGCCTACAGCAGAAGTGCTCCCAGGATGGCAGCGGCTACCACCAACCGCCACTGCAAAAACGCCACGTGGCTGCTTCATGTTGCGCGCCTCGCATTCCACCCCTTGCGGCCGCGGCCTTGCCTGGGCGCCGATGCTCTGTGACCTATCTCGATGGCGCACAGGGAGGGGCATGCGCTGCTAGAAAGCTGCGTCAAACCAAGGCAGCGCCTGTGATCAACGGCATGGAAGCAGCGAGGGCCGTGCGCACACACCTGGATCTTACTCGCTTTCGCTCGGGGCAGCCCGAGCGGCCTGTGGCGCAGGCGCCGGCATGAAAACATCCGATCCATTGAGAGCACCACTCGGCCTGTAGCTCCACGGTGTACCTGCAGAAGCACATCCCTCCCACCACATTAAACAGCTGGTGCTCCAGGGAATGCATTGCCATGACGAACATCCTAGCAATGCACTCCCATCAGTTATATCCCGGCAATGCGTAACTTTCATATACGTTCTGGCAATGCACTTCCATAAAATGTAACCGGGCAATGCACCCCTGTCAAATATTTTCTGGCAATGCACTCCCACGACGGACATCCCACCTGTGTAGTCACACCAAATATATCCAGACAGTGCACTACCCCCAAGCATATCCTGGCAATGCACGCCCATCAATTATATTCTGGTCGTGCACACAGACTGGACTCTTGCCGGGTTTTCGGGTTGCTAGGCCTGTATAACTTGAGTCAAGGTTCAAAGGGGGTTCATGCGGCGCTTTGCATGAAAGAGGGCTAGGTTCCCTCCGATGAAACCCACACAACCTGGAAAGGTTGTCTTATTTATTCATTTATTTATACACTTTGCATTCAAGAGGGCTAGGCTCCCTCCAATGAAACCCACACAACCTGGAAAGGTTGTCTTATTCATTCATTTATTTATACACTTTGCATGCAAGAGGGCTAGGCTCCCTCCGATGAAACCCACACAACCTGGAAAGGTTGTCTTATTTATTCATTTATTTATACACTTTGCAGCTGCTGCGTGCGGAGACGCGCCTCCAATCCAGAGCCTGCAGCCGAAGGGGCTGCTTCTTATATATGGTCTTTTCGTCGTCCACTGCGATCCGCAGCATGTACTCGCCCGGCTGGCGCATCGCGTCCTTCACGCGCGCCGGCAGAGAGAAGGCGAAGTGTCCAGAGCGCATGTGTGAGAGGGGAACGGGAGCTCCAGTGTGCAGTTCTTCATCCATCTCGCCGGCGCCGCTCGACCGAGTCAGTGTCAGGGTGAGGCTCACTTGCTCACGGTTGCTCCGCCTGATATAACTGGTGCACAACATCACGCAAACCAAATCATGAGGCGGTGATTTTGCACCACTGGAGGCGCACTCTGGTCGTGGCAGGTGACACGTGGACACTCCAGTGGAGGGTAGGGAGCAGAGACCGTCATCGGGCAGGGTTGACTCTCATCGGGCAGGCGAGGGGGATGCCGCTTGCCTCACACCTCTTTTCAAGGTCTTGGGTCCATCCTGCGCCCCCCTGCGCGGCCTTCAGGCAAGGCAAACCGCTCCGTTTTGCCACGACCACCGTATATTCACCATCGGTCAGGGGACCGAATGGGCCGCGTGTGCCACTCTCCGGGAGCCGCCGCTCCTCCGGCATGCTGTTGCCACCCTGCGAACTGAACTGGAAAGGCAGCCACTCGAGGCTGACGGGTTCCTCTTGCTGCATCTTGTCCATCACCGCCTGCCACTCGTCCTGCGGCACGACCTTGCATCGCACATTCGGGCCCGTCGGTGGGGACGCGCCCAGCAGGGAGCACTGCACATCCATCACCCTGCCCCCGTTCATGTACAGGGTGCCGTCCTCCACTGCTGGGGGCGCGAAGTCTGCCCTCTCGGGGCCGTCTCCGCAATTTCTGTAGCGATGCTCCGCCTCCATGGGCCACGCGATGATGCGCGCGGCCTCGCTGGTGTGGGTCTCTGCCCCAAGCCCTTCAGTGTCCTCATACCCCGGCCGGAAGAACAGCTTTACTGTGTAGAAGCCCTTCAGCTCGGGAGCTCCCTTCAGGATGGCGATGCGCAGGGGCTCCTCTGTCGGGTGGAGGTTGCCGCTGGGTTTTCGCGTCCTGGCCCAACAGCGCGACGGGTCAGCACCAATGAGCAGACGCACCCCTCTTGTCCTCGCGCCAGTGCGTGGGGCCAGGGCGGAGGAGGGTTGGCATTGACAAATCTCCCGGTGTCGCATGGCATGGTGCGGGCAGGGCAGACTCACCGGCTCAAGCGCTTGTTCGGCTGCTTTGGTGTGGCCGCACCCGCATCAAGGTGGGCCAGCTCGCACTTTTGCCTCTCAATGTTCCAGTAGATGTCCCCAAAATAAATTCCTCTGAAAAGCCTCCCAATCTTACAGTGGTCTAAGCCGAGCTTTGTCTCTGCATCGGCATCCACCTCGTCCCCCCGCTGCTTGCTCTTCTTCACCCAAGCTTCTCCACCAAAAAGAACGGTGACCTGATCGGCGTGGTTCGTTCGTGTGTCCGCGTCTTCAATCATGTGGTTTACCCGGATCCATTCAACATATACGGCCCGAGCCTCTTTTAAATTCAACTTCTCGAGGGGGGCGTCCTGCGAGGTTGCCCCACGCTGGGCAGATCTTTCTCTGCGCGGCGTGCTTCCGTCGCTGGCTAAGCTGTCCACAATCTGGCTATACAGCCCGCCCGGGTCCTTTCTCCGGAAGACCGCCGTGGTTTCAACCGGCGGGACGTAGCTCTCACGCCTGTTGAGGTTGAGTGGCTGCCCCAAGTTCTTCAACGCAGCGACCAAAGGGTCGTGATCGGAGAGCTCCTGCTTGTCGGCGGTCGGCATGAGGCCGCGGCAGTGGACAATCCGACGGACTCGGTCGAATGCTATCGGTGGGACATCTTCCTGTTTCCTCGCCCCAGCCTGCAGCATCCTACCCCCAACCTCTCACGGATGTGACTCAAGTCCCTCTCCCCGACCTCTTAAACACACGTTAAGGCGGCACAGCCTCAGCCCCACCCTGCGCACGGTCAGGCACCCCACCTTTATTTAGACGCCTCGTGCGTACGCTAAGGGGAAGAGAAGGTCCGCCCGTGGGGAGAGCACGATTATTCTTGCCAGGTAGCGGGTACACACGGCACAATCAACAGCACACATGGGACTAGCAATATTTTATTCAAATCAAATATTGATATACCGGTCGTTAGGATGTGTTCCAGTGCTACTGGTCACAGCAGGTCTGCTAGTCAGACATCAGGCAGGGGTCCCATGTCTCTGTGTCTCTGTACCGAAGGCAACTCTCGAGTCTGTCTCTCAATCTCACAACTAGCCAAGTGTCAGAATGTGGCTCTAAGCAGTGGTGACACAAGGAAGCTTCTGCCCAGCTGCCAAGCAGCTGCTGGGCTCCAGCTCGGCTCTAGCTAGACTTCAGCCAAGACCTGGGGGGCAAAGAAGCTTCCTCTCACCCAAACCTCACCACGCTCAAACGCAGAGCCACACAACAGGACCAGGGAGGGGTGGCGGGAGAAAAAAGAGCTAAACCGTGCTTTTGGCACGTGTGGGCTCGAAGTGAGAAAACTGGTTCACAAATCTGTTGAACCTGTTTTAAGCACTAACGCACCACTCTCGGCAGTTAGCCGAGGCTCGATCGGGCCACGTGGCACCGATCGGGGAGCGGCAGTTTGAAAACCCCGGAAACTCAGATCAGGCAAAGTGACTCGGGCAAACTGACACGTGGAGACGGTGACCCGTCCGAAACGTCACAGGCGACAAAGCCGCCGCGCTCCCTTGTCGCTACGGGATCTGTCGCACAGAAACTCTGATGCCCCAATAAATCCCAGGCGACAGGGGGGAGAGGGTGTACAATGCTACCTTCGAATAACCGAAATTATAGTGCCAACAATTTTGAAAGGCGCACCTGGAACAGAGGGATCTGCACGTGCTTCATAGTGAGGTTGTCCTTGGGGATCTGGCGGCCGTTGACCTCGATCCGAGTCCTTGATGCCTTACCAAAGTCGATTCCCTCTCGCTCCTCATCCACTGTCAAGCAGTCATCCAGGGTTTCTCGGCGCTCAGGAAGCTGCAGTTACCGCCTCCCACAAACCAAGTTTGAATCTCTCCTCAGGTTCGGGCACGGTTACACGGCTGATGGTGTTGCGAGAGTACACTGAGAGCACACTGGACAGGCTTGAGGACGGGGATCCCAAGCCTACGGGGATGGCAAAGGCGCCAGCACCAGAGTGCTGCAACGGATCATAGGCTGGCGCCGGTGATTGATGCGTTTGACACCGCCCTCCCCAGTTCTGACGTACCCTTCGGGGACTGGGCACAAGGAGCCGACTCTGCAGGAGAGAGTGCGGCGGAGGAAGGGAGCCTGGCGCACGGCGGGCACCAATGCGGAGGTATTGCAGTGGGTCTCTCGTGGGGCGAAGATCAACTGGCTGCGAGGACCTGCGCGGTCTCGTTCGACCATGGCGCGTCGCTACGGGATCTGACAATGACTCAGCAGACCTGGCTGGAGATGCGGCGCAACGGCACATCGCAAACGGAGCCTGGGTGACGGCCTCTGAACGCGAGTACATTTTGCGCATTTTCTGGTATCGAAGGCAGATACAAACCCGTGGAGAAATGTGCATGCCTTTTGATGCATCAACGCCTTCTGCCGCAAATCGCGGTGCAAGATGGAGACACTGAAGAAAGCGCGGCGCCTAGTGTTTCCCTTCGATTTCACGGACAGGTACAACTGCGTAGGCATCGACCCGAACTTCCAGAAGTTCATGCAGCTCAACGTCCAAGGGGAGCTGTACCAGTGCAGCGCGCTCCCCTTTGGCCGCGACGATTTGCCGAGGATATTCGTGAAGTTCATGAAGGTTCTGATAGAGTGTCTGCGTTCACCAAAGGCAACCAGAGACCGAGCAGACCTACCGCGATTGCATACCACGACGACACAGCGATGACGTGCTGGGGGTGCAGCACAACGGACTGGGGGGGGCTCGTGGAGCAAGGATCCTCCCAGACGTGGTCGACTTTCTGTTGCTGGCGAGCAGCAAGGAGGCGTACGAGCTACGGTGACGCGTGGAGTGCGTGCTGCACCGCTTGGGGCTTCAAATGTAAAGAAAGGACAGTGGGAGCCGGTCCAAGTTGTGGAGCACTTCGGACTGGAGGTGGACTTGAAGGAGGGCGGGTTCCGCGTCATGCAAGATACACTCCAAGACCACTGACCTGTTGCGTGAGGCTTCCCCGAGCGATGCTGGGTGCCAGCGCGGAAGCTGGCTGCTTTATAAGGGCTCCTGGCAGTGCCCGCAATCAAGCTGTATCCGCTATAGCAGTACTTCGTGCTGGTCGAGAAGAACGGCGGGGGGCGCAAGGAGAAGACCGCATGCTGTGTCAGCTTCACCTTCGCCCCCTTGGAGCTCTGGGCACGGAGCAAGGATGAGGCCCGGCTCCGTGCGACACCGTGGTGGACCCCGCCGATCGGTGTACCGGGCAGCTACTGGAGGCTGCCAGCAGAGAGGGCCAGCTCGTCAGGATCGGATACGGCCCGGACAACGAGTGGCTCCAGCTAGTGCTGGGCAGTGTGGGCTGTGCGCCCCCGGATGGGAGGCACTGTTCTGCACACAGCACCCGGAAGGGTGCAACAACCTGTGCCCGAGTCGTGGGGGTGGTGATGGAGAAGGTGCGCTTCCTCGGAGGCTGGGCACAGCTGTCTGCTGCGGTGCAGACTTACGCCGACCCGACAACGGTGCCAGACCAGGCGATGCGCGGCTACTTTGGGTGGCTTGCACCACTGGGTGTGCACACACACAGGAATGTTAAGGCAGGTGCAGACCCTGGGACATTGGCAGTAGATTGAGGTGCAAGAAGAAATGTTTAAATTGGAGCCTGCCAAATTTGAGTGGTATCTGAGCCGTGTGCCCTGTCTGAGACGGTGACGCTTCGAACCTTCCGAGAGTAGGCCGACATCCTGTCACAGACTACAAGCAGGCGTCCGAACAGGCACGGACTCAGCTCTGTTCGTTTGCGCATTCCCACCCTCCCAATTCAAAATCTCTGTTTCAGTTACCAGACAGGATATGGCTATTTGAAGCATCCACAAAGAGATATTTACTGGACTGACGTAAACTCACGGCTGGTGGCTTAGACAGCACCAGCCAGACAGATGGTTATCACTCGATGGATGCAAGGCAGCAGTGTGCCTTCTAGGCAGTAGATCGTGGCGCCACAAGAGATGCCCTCAAGCGAGCTTACTACGCGCACTTTGCTACACAAATATAACTCGAATAGGTAATTTGGCACAGCTTGGGTGGAAAACTTAGGTGTCTATGCACCCAGGTTATGGCGGACTTTAGCTTCCCGCGGTCCGCTTGGCGCCCCAACCACCTTGGGATGGGCGTTAGCGAATCCGCAGTGCGCGAAGCCGGCTCCGCAGCTGCGAGACACTAAACGGAACTTGCGCCAACTATTTGAGCTCATGGTTGTAAAGATGTTGGGTTCAGTTTTGATTTGTGCACAGTGAACACACGGGTGAGCAGCCTGCAACACTCTATGACCGCTCCGAGGTGTGAAATGTGACTGAGGACTGCTGTGAATGCTTCAGGAACCTGTGACGTCAATATAACGATTTATACTTGCTGTCGAGCGATCGTAGGGAGCAGTTTAGAGTTTTCAGCGCAAATCCACCCTGTTTCATTAGATGACTAAAGCGCTGCACGGCGTCATGCTCCGCATCTCCAGCTCCCAGTAAGCTACAACCTCAATAGCATGGAGCAAGACTGAGGCTAAGGCACCTCAGTTGAAGCTAGCGCCTGGCAATCAGGCTCAGGCAAAGACTCACAGGGCTATCGGCAAGGCCTGGAAGCCGGGTACAGTGGGGAGCACCAACGAGCACGGCCTGGAACTCTATGACCATGAAGAACATGTCGTCATGCAGGTGCACGAGGTTCAGGCTGGCCTCGGCCGTGGCCAACGATTGGGCGCAGCTTGCTCTGGGCAAGCTGGGACGTGTCCCCCCAGAAGGGGGGGCATTTCTTAGGCCAAAGCACCCAACCCTAGATGCTCTGCAGCTCCGTACTTGTGTGTGTCCGCAGCACCCATCCGAGAAGACATGAATATTTCAGCCGAGGAAGCATGCGAAGCTGTGAACCAGCCAGGAAAAACCCTCCGAAAGAGAGTTTCTCTCGCACTAAACGCATGTGAGCGGCAGGGTATCATGAATGGAATGGTTGCAGAGCGCCCGTCAAGAAACTAGATGACAGGTGCAAGGGAAATTGCCCTGGACGAATTGCGATGCATTGTGACGCGCACCGTCAAATCCACGATGCCATCGTTCCAGTCCCTTATTTTCGACGGGAAATAGCAGGACTTGATACACACGTGGGCGATGGAGTTACAGCCCATCACGGGGCAGCCCGCCACAGAGCACGGCGAAACTGGCGATTTGCCTCCGCCTTCCCTTCGCCCATGGATCTCCAACTGGAATACAAGTGGGCGGCAGAAACAATCTCCTTCGCATCTGGTGCATGGCCTGTGGCCATCGCCAATGGCACACCTCCCCGTACCATCACCATATGCGTTCGCTGCACCTAGCTCAACAGGGACGAAGGCGGAAAGGTGATGGCGTCAACAAAGAATAGACAAAAAGAGGGACCGGGATACGGCAGAAGGTGATGGCGTCAACGAAACATAGACAAGAAGAGGGACCGGGATACGGCGGAAAGGTGATGGCGTCAACGAAACATAGACAAAGAGGGACCGGGATACGGCAGAAAGTGATGGCGTCAACGAAACATAGACAAAAATAGGGACCGGGATACGGCGGAAGGTGATGGCGTCAACGAAACATAGACAAAAAGAGGGACCGGGATACGGCGGAAAGGTGATGGCGTCAACGAAACATAGACAAAAAAAGGGACCGGAATACGGCGGAAAGGTGATGGCGCCATGGAAGGCAGAACATACGTGTCATGGTTCACTATCCTCAGCATGGTCTTTGACATGCTGTCTTCGATATCAGATTCAAGTAAGTTTTCACCATTGACAAGGATTTCCACTTTATCTGGTGGATCACATGTCAGGTACTGGAAGTACTTCTCCTTGATCTGCCGCTTGAACTTTCGTAAAGATTCATCGTCTCTGTTGCTCTCCTCCGCAACCCGTATGGCAAGTCAATGCCACGGTGGCTAAGCGCCCCGGCTTATGATTTACGCCAAAGGCACGGCAGCTGAGCGCCCCAGCTTATAATTTACGTCAAAGGCACGGCAGCTGAGCGCCCCGGCTTATAATTTACGCCAAAGCCACGGCAGCTGAGCGCCCCGGCTTATAATTTACGCCAAAGCCACGCGGCAGCTGAGCGCCCCGGCTTATAATTTACGCCAAAGCCGCGGCAGCTGAGCTCCCCGGCTTATAATTTACGCCAAAGCCGCGGCAGCTGAGCTCCCCGGCTTATAATTTACGTCAAAGCCACGGCAGCTGAGCGCCCCGGCTTAGGATTTACGCCAAAGCCGCGGCAGCTGAGCGCCCCGGCTTATAATTTACGCCAAAGCCACGGCAGCTGAGCGCCCCGGCTTATAATTTACGCCAAAGCCGCGGCAGCTGAGCTCCCCGGCTTATAATTTACGCCAAAGCCGCGGCAGCTGAGCTCCCCGGCTTATAATTTACGTCAAAGCCACGGCAGCTGAGCGCCCCGGCTTATGATTAACGTCAAAGCTACGGCAGCTGAGCGCCCCGGCTTGAAAGCCTGGATGAGGGAAAACAATAGATGAAACACCTCGTGGTTATTTCCGCTTGGTTCAGCAGCGGAGACCAACTATCAGTTCTATGTGGATCAAACCTTGTTGTTTCTAGAAGAGGCGCACCTGGATACAAGCCACTGGTCCTTTACGTTGAAGACCGTGACTTTGGTGAAGCTTGCTTCTTGGATGATGGTGCACCTCTTACACCGAACACTGTCTGCATTGCCATGACCTGATCGCACATGCACAACGAAGTTTGAACGGTAAGTTGGGAACAATTCCACAACACCCGCATAGCAGAACACTGGAACGTTGCCACAGACATGATTATGCAACGGCTCCTCAGACAAACCAACACAACGACTGCAAAGGCAACTCAAAGCCAACCACAGGGTGCGGGGAAGTAAAAGGCATACCTCTACAAGAGCAAGCATCCTTTAGCGTTCGCAGTTCTTCGAGATCATCACCCGTTGGCTCGCGCTCGCTTCCCGGCAGATCCCAAGCCGAATTTCTCACCTTTTCGATGCTACTCGCCACATTCTCCCGAATTTCGTCTGTGTTCCATTTGAGTGAAAGTATCTTCTGCTCGAGTTTCCTCACATCACGCAACCAACCTCAACATGCCGCGCATTCAAGGGCGTATTTGCGTGTCAGGACACAGCTGTAGCAGCATCGGCTAATGATTATGGCTTTGTGTCAGGTGAGTCATCTGCCACACACAATGTGGCACGTGCGGAACAGCCTACCAGGTGTCGGAACCACATGCAAACTTAGATCACAGTCTTGAATGTCGCCGACTGACCTGCCCGTCAATGGGAAGAGTCTCCACGGTGGCATAGCCACTTGCATCACGCAAGGCCTCAACAGCAACTTTGCTGCCCATCGAGTACATCCCAAGACGCCGCGTCAAGTAGGGAGGAGACTGTGCGCGCTTCTCTCGATCTACTCGGTTTGTTTGCTGGCACACCATCATCCCTCCAACACCCCCCGTCACCTCTCTGCAATACCCTGTATGATGACATCACAATTCATGACACATAAAGGAACAACAATCAAAGTATTGCTGCGCATTTCATAGAGCTGCAGAGTCATGCGCGGATGAGAGACACTAATCTAACAGAGAGACACAAAATATGACTCAGTGCAGCGACTGTCATGTTTTCAGAATGCACCATAACGAATGGCACGTAAGCAAGTGGCACTGGATAACAGTCTAACAAATCAACCCGAAGTGTGAGCTGAATCCTTAGATCCCCAGTGTGGGTACATCTTCTATAGCTATATGGTGCCAAAGGAATCGGTCCAAGGAACAGCCACACACACTGAACGGCATGAGATCGGCCAACAAAAGCCAGCCCACCATCATCCCAGTGGATGTGAGAAGCAAATCAAGAGCAGGGCGGGGCCGTGACAAGATACCACCAACTCATACATATTCCCAACCCAAATGCAAAGCAGCATGGAAAGATGAAACGATGTGACCGATCATCGCCAAACAACTGCTGGTCTCTGGGTTACGGAGTGAGCGAACCCTGCTGGCATGCCCCCCAGTGGCTCACGGTCGATGGATGGGACCCGTTGGTCCATGGTTATGCCATGAATGCAGTCACACCACACAGCATGGACACCCCATGTCAAAAAAAGGAAACATGCGGGCACCTAAGTGACCACCTAAGTGCCAAAAGCCACACACACTGAAC
This sequence comes from Cymbomonas tetramitiformis, assembly GCA_001247695.2. Lineage (NCBI taxonomy): Eukaryota > Viridiplantae > Chlorophyta > Pyramimonadophyceae > Pyramimonadales > Pyramimonadaceae > Cymbomonas > Cymbomonas tetramitiformis. The sequence continues at coordinate 879 of LGRX02002611.1, read as the reverse complement.
GGCATGAGATCGGCCAACAAAAGCCAGCCCACCATCATCCCAGTGGATGTGAGAAGCAAATCAGGAGCAGGGCGGGGCCGTGACAAGATACCACAAACTCATACATGTTCCCAACCCTGATGCAAAGCAGCATGGAAAGATGAAACGATGTGATGACCGATCATCGCCCAACAATTGTTGGTCTCTGGGTAACGGAGTAAGCGGACCCTGCTGGCATGCCCCCCAGTGGCTCCCGGTCGATGGATGGGACCTGTTGGTCCATGGTTATGTCATGAATGCAGTCACACCACACAGCATGGACACCCCATGTCAAAAAGGAAACATGCGGGCACCTAAGTGCTCCCCACAAAATTCAAGGGAGAACACAGAAGTTGTACATCACCCCCTTCTGCCTCTCCTCGCAGCACGACAGACGAATCTACCGAGCTCTCCAAGAGGCAGTGCCCGCCAGAATGGCACCACAGGGATAACCGCCTCCCAAAACCCACTTCCACCCGGCGGTCGTCCCCGTTCACAGCGATCCGTCAGTACTTCATATCAAGGTCAGAGAACGCAAGTCCCCCGGCATGTGTAATAACCATGAGCACTGTACACGGAGAGGGAGCTAGCGTCATACGAATCCAAGACACTCCCAAAAAGCGAGCCGTAGACGAATCCTCGACGCACTCAAAGAGGCAGTACCCATCAGAAGGGTACCACAGGGACAGCCACATCCCATCATCCAAATCATTCCAGTGGCCGTCCCCGTTCACAACGAGATGCCAGTACCCCATAAAGTGGGTATCGATCACCAGTCCCCCGGCAGGTGAAAAAGCCCCAAGGCACTGGACAAAAATAGAGCCAGCCGCAGACGAATCCCCGACGCCCTCAAAGAGGCAG
>LGRX02002610.1:0-14415 GCA_001247695.2 Cymbomonas tetramitiformis | reverse complement strand
TGGTCCGTTTTATGTACGTCTTGCCCAATGTTGGCAGTAAAACAAGGCTAACAAGGCCGTGTTTCACCATGAAACTGCTTAGGTAGGGCCATGTTTACGCCATACTTATGATGGTACAGCAGGTTACGTACGTGGGCAAAAGCGGTTTGCGGGCACAATAGGCGATGACATCCCGCGCACAGAGATTGGCGCAAGGTGGGATTCCGGAGGAGAGACGGAGGGTCAATCCCGCGAAAAGAGCCACTGTTGCATATCGCTTGGCAAATTCTCCGGGTGCGGGCGATGGGTTGACGACGCCGCCGCGTGCGGACGATGCCTTCAAGAGGCAACGTGTCCTCGAATGGGATGCCAATCCCACGAATGGGTTTATAGATTTAGTTGAGGAACTCTTTTGGGATGGAATCATTCTGACGGAAGAATACGACAATCATCCGGCACGCGCCACCTTCACTGACATTGAACCGCGACGGCATGACCGGGTAGGGCCCTACCTGCCTTGCTCTCGGGACGAACCCGGGGCGGGCATTGCCCTACCTGCAATGGGAAGGGGCCAGGTATGGCCGTGGTTTGACGTGTTCGCTGTAGGTCGGACCGAAAAGCACGGAAATTCCTGCCACATGCGACCTTGTGCGCCGGAGGCCCTGGCCAAATTTTTGCTTTCCCTACCTCGCCTGTGTGATGTTAAACTTTAATTGTGGTTCGTCGACTAAGGGGTGCTGCGGCACGATTACGGTACGGGTAGGGCCCTACCTGCCTCGCCCTCGGGACGAACCCGGGGCGAGCATTGCCCTACCTGCAATGGGAAGGGGCCAGGTATGGCCGTGTTTTGACGTGTTCGCTGTAGGTCGGACCGAAAAGCACGGAAATTCCTGCCACATGCGACCTTGTGCGCCGGAGGCCCTGGCCAAATTTTTGCTTTCCCTACCTCGCCTGTGTGATGTTAAACTTTCATTGTGGTTCGTCGACTAAGGGGTGCTGCGGCACGATTACGGTACGAGTAGGGCCCTACCTGCCTCGCCCTCGGGACGAACCCGGGGCGAGCATTGCCCTACCTGCAATGGGAAGGGGTTAGGTATGGCCATGTTTGGCCGTGTTCGCTGTAGGTCGGACCCCCATGCCGAAGACATTGCAGCCACAGCTATTACTTCGCCCCCATGTACCCATACACCCAACTCCGAAGCCAACTCCGACCGCCGCGACATGGACTCAGACGACTCCATGCTGCCAGGTCAGCGGTCAAACAAGGACTCGGACGACTCCTCGTTGCCGGGCTTGCTTTCAAGCACTGCCTCCGACAACTCCTCCTTGCCAAGCCAGCGCTCAGACACGGACTCGGACGACTCATCGTTGCCAGACCTGCATTCAGGCAGTGACTCGGACGATTCCTCGTTGGCAAGCCAACTTTCGGATCCAAGGTGACATTCCGTAAGCTTGATTGCGTGCTGCATTATGCAAGAACATGTTTATACATAAACAAGGGTACGTAGGGCCTTATCTACCATGTGTCTATACTCAAGTACTGATCAAGCATGGCCATGTGTATACATTAACAGAAGTCGGGCCCTACCTATCACTGTATCTATGCTCAAGTCTGATCGAGACATGTGCATTCTTTGAAAAACGATGTGGGCATGGCCCTACTAACACATTTAAGTTCTTTGCAGCGGGCAACGCAGTATCACCATCCATTCCTTCATGTGCCCCATTCAGGCGAAGAGAAAACGGTGTGCACGCCGCAGAGTTTTTCGACATGGTGAAATGCGAAGGGCCACCGTTCGAGGAATCATAAGTGCATCGCCGATACACTCTACCTAGGACCATCCGGCGAACATCGAGTATACCTTAATACCGTTAGGCATTGGAACCTCCCGTCCACCGAAATCTTGCCATGATCAAAGGCGCGATTTTGAAGTGGTGAGGACGACGACATTGTATGGCTCCGCCAGTTCAGGTTGGGTGACCAAGTCGAGCAACCCTTTGGATGACCACGACTCCATCAAAACAGAGATGTCACGAGTTCCGACGACGCGACCCCGATGCCGATGCCCCCTCCCCACCCGATGATGTCTTGGCCTCCGATGCCGACTCTCCGATCTCAGGCCGTGGCCCAAGACGATTCCGTGCCGATACCACCACCTCCGCACACCCCGATGATATCTTGGCCTCCGATGCCGACTCTCCGATCTCCGAGGCCGTGGCCCAAGACGATTCCCGTGCCCATGGCGCAGTGCGCCTATTCTACTAATCTTACGGTGGGTTAACCCGCCGTAAGAGGAATTTTCGGCGGCCTCTAGTGGTGGCGTTATGAGGTTTACGGTGTCAAACCTATCGATTTTCAGACAGTTTATGAGTTGAATGAAAGCTGAGGAACATACTATGGATGGGTGCGATGTGCCCCATGCGTGTAATGCGCTCGCGAAGTGGGGGGGTGTAGCGGGTTCCGATCATATATGCTTACGGTGGGTTACCACATAATTTTGTATATTGGTAGATATGTGGCCTTCCTCGATGGCCCTTTGGAAATTTGGAGACCTATGTTGTCAAGTTCTCGAGCTGCTCTTTCTGCAGTGTCTTGTCAAAATTTTCATTCGAGGCCATCTTGACCCTCAAAATGTCACGCGAAGTGAGGGTGGTATGACGGTTTATTACACTATATGACACGATTTATATGCGATAATTGGTTTGCCGGTTTGGGTTTGGGTTTTCAGGTTAACAAACCCGGATACATCCGATATAATTCTTCGCGGATGCCTCTTGGGAGTGTCTAAAGTCATCCTGCCACCATGAACATGACCAGGGGGTCAGTTTAGGGGCTGAAATAATCGTTTTACTTAGGGTTGGGTAACCCACCGTAAGGGGTCCTTACGGTGTGTAAACCCACCTTTCGTAGAATAGGCAGCAGACACCGAACCCATCGTCCGTGAGGTAGCCGACGAGGCCATAATGTGTACTCCGCTAAACCCGGCGTTCCCACACCCTATAGCGAGGTATGGTTTCAAACCCGGTGTAAACATGGCGCTGTTTGTATATGTTCTTTAAAATACACAAGGTAAGCATGGCCATGTTCGTACGCGGTTTCGTGCAGACGCCGCCGCGGAGGTGTGGAGAACGGTCCACGCGCAAGGGACGCGCAAAAGAAGCCATGTGGTTGCAATCGTTGCGTGGAGAACAACATCACCAAGGAAGTGTCAACGAAAACCATCTACACACACAAAAGGCTTTACGGTTGGCATGTACCTCCACAACCGGATCCGGATGCCGTGCTTCCTCTTAGGCCGCCTACCCCACATGATTCTACCGAACCTACTTTGGAGACGGATGAAGAGATGGATGAATTCGGAGAGAAGGATTGGGGAGGGGGGTCTATAGGAGATGCCGATGGTCGCGGCATATCCCCGATCCCTCCAAGTTCCCCCTTCCCGTCTGAGCCAGCAGGTGAGAACCTATTGAACATGGCCATACCTGCCTTGTATAGCTTCAGGTAATTGGTGAACATGGCCATGTGTGCCTAATACCTGCCCAACGTGCTCGTTGCAGTCGCCTCCCCAACTCGGCAAGAACGTGACGACACCGCCTGTTTTCACGTGAGCGTGACCTCCACACGCACGAACGGGGAGCTCCTCAAAATCGAGTATGAGTGGGAGAAGATGATGTATTTCCTCAACCACATCGAAGGCATTGACTTCGACGAGTACGAAGGGTGGATGAAACCCGGCAATTTCGACGATATGTATCCGGAGGATGACGTGCACATCTCTCTTCATTGCGGCAACCAGTCATGGGATGTGGCATTTCCTATCGTGGAGTGCCTTGTGGGAGTGCGATCGCACCCAATGTTCATCCCCATCGAGATGATGGCATGAGTGGTACCGCACACGAGGCGAATGACGAGGAGATGGATGTAATCAACGAGATACTAAAGAGCTTGGAGGAGATGGTAAAGGTGCGACCTGAAAATAACACAACAACCGTGGTGTCGCTTGCTGCTGCTGCACTTTGAGTTAATGTGGTTTCAGGTGAGGTTTAAGGTGAGGATATGCACTGGCTAATAAGGTACTGGGCAGACATGGTCATGTCTTGCCATTTCAAAATGTAAACAAGGCGAACATTGCCATGTTTGCACAGTTACGTGGCAATGTCCGTCCCATTTCTAAAGGTGGTGTCAGTTTCGCAGGATGCTTCTGGTAAGGAAAACCATGCCTTCATGCTCATGCTCGATCTCTTGGAATGGAACTTGGAGCATGGCCTTAGTCAAGGATCCTTTAACGACTTGTTGGAGATACTTCGTCTAAATTTGCCGAAGATGTTCCCGGAGGGCACTCTACCGAAGAACTACCAAGAGGCCATAGGACATCTATCCATGTATGGCTTGCCTTCTAAGTCGGTGGACATCTGTGTAAATGGATGTTGCAGATTCGACGGAGAGCACGCAATGTGCCGGACATGCTCGACGTGTGGCGCCGATAGATGGGCCCCGGAGATGCTCAAGAAGCCGTTGGCGAGCCGGAGAGGAAAGTCCACGTTTTATTATTGGAACCTCCCGGATCTTCTCAAAAGGAATTTTGCGCACCCGGAGCTTTGCGTGGACATGCAAGCGCACGCCCGCCATATTCCATGCGACTTGACCAAGGAGGCGATGGGAACTATGTGGGGTAAGTGAAAATTTCCAGTTCCCGATTGTGAAAGGAATGCCCTTTGAAAGCCTACTGAACATGGCCATATTTGGGCCCTATCCCTCTGGAAACCTACTGAACATGGCCGTATTCGGGCCCTGTCCTTCTAGAAACCTACTGAACATGGCCATACTTACCTGTTTATCGCAGACAGTCCAGCATGGAGGCAACGGCGGGAAAGGTACCCCAAGTTCTTCAGCGATCCCCGCAACGTGGTGATCTTAGGATGTGCGGATGGCGCCACGGTGTGGAAGGACCTGCGCGGAGTTTTCCCGGTGACGTTTCAATACCTCAATATGCACCCCACCATCCGCGGCAAGTTCGTGAACATGGAGGTGTTTGGGATATGTAGCGGCTCGAAGCCAAAAAGCACGCAACCTATCTACGAGCTATTTGTGGACCAGCTGCTGGAGTTATGGGATGGCGTGCCGTGCTACGACATCGTGAAAAAAGAAACCTTCAACTTGAGGTGCATGTTGTTTAAGATGTTGTTTGACATCAAAGGTTTGATGGATGGCGCTTGTCGCAAGGATGTGGGGGCGTACATGGCTTGCATTGCATGCAACCTGCAAGGTTGGCGATCTAGCATCTTCAAGGGGATGCGGTATACCTTCCGCACGGAAGCCGAGCCTGGTAAACAACCTTCTCTGGTATTCCCTTGATGTAATGCACGCAAGCGACAGATATTGGTTAAGTATGGCCATGCTGTGCTAGTTTTTACATGGCCATACATACGTGTAGACATGACCGGATATGGCCATGTTCGGACGGCTTCGATGATGGGTAGGGCAATGTTCACCCTGTTGCATCGCAGGTCCCGCAGAGTTTCAAAAGAGAACGGATGCCGAGATACGGCACCACGCGGCGCAGCACCAAACGCTTAAGGAAAGCGGACACTTCACGATGAAGGATCTCGAGACGATGATAAAAGCTACCGGTATAAAATTTCCTTCGGAATTCTCACGCTTGCCGTATTGGGATGAGGCCAAGGACTAGCTCATCGACTTGATGCACTTGATCAAGAATCTTGGAGAGCACGTCCTTGACGCCGTGATGGGAACTGACTTTGACAAGAAAACGCGAACGTGGGCGAAATCTCAAGGCATTAAACCCACATGGTGGGCAACTGGTATTTTCCCCTTTCCATAGGCCTGACCCGACGTGAACCCATCCAGCGAAACCTATGTAAACATGGCTGTGTCCAGCCGTTTTGGCTTATGAACATGCTTGAACATGGCCATATGTAGGCAGTTCTGTCCGGTTTGTTCAAAAGTTTAGCATCCATACGTGAATTATGGTCGGGTCCGACACTTGAGCAGATGCGAATGGCAACTACACCAAAAGGACATCCCCTTGGCAGATTGTCGACGTGCGCACCGCTACGGGAAGGTGCTTGAAGAGAGCCGAGGAATTCGCGAGAGAGGAAGTTGGCTTTCCACGGGAATGGGGAGCGGGTCAATGGAAATTGTTGAAACTGTCTTCAGACGGAAACGCAAAGAAGCTAAAAGCCCACGAATATTTGGTGATGTTCAGAAATGGACTTTCGCGATCCTCGCGGCATGGCCAAGGGACGATGACTCACCCAATGCACTCGCACGTTTGGTGGGGCAACTTTCAACGATAGTCCGGGAAATCACGGCCCACGAGATCGATCTGAAGGTGCGGTTCTCTGGTACCTTGCTCTCATGTTCCCTGTCGCGTCACCAAGAATTTACATTTTGTGTGAAGGCTGAATGCACATGGCGATGCCCACCTAGTTTACAGAGTGAACATGGCCATACTTGACCATTATCCCTTAGGAACATGGTTAGACATGGCCATACCCGTTCATGACCTTCTAGGAACATGGTGGGACATGGCCCTACCTACCTATTGTTGATGGTGAACATGGGGATTCAGGAGCTGCCGACACTTGACAAGTACATTAGAGAGTGGCTCGTCACCATGGAGAGCTCGCGACATGGGACGAGCCCTCACTGGTGGGTCCTCAACACACATCTATTGTGTCACGTGGTAGACCAACTTCGAGACCTCGGGCCGGTTCGCGAGTATTGGATGTTCGTATTCGAGTCCTTAAATGGCAAAATCGGGAGGTGGGTGAAGAACAATGCCTTCCCGGTGCAGAGCATCATGAACGGAATGGGGCGGCAGAAGACCATTCAGTATGTACGAGGGTTACTTATGGCACTTCGCAACGAAGTTCCACGGCCACTTGTCGTCCCCGCTCTTGTACGGGACCGCGTTGTTGTGGCCGATAAAGGGAAGAAGCACACATTGACCGAAGGCGAGCGAGCGTGCATCGATGTTTGGATGCGCACCAATGTGGGGCATTACCGACGGTTGCAAGACCTGCTTGATGCATATCATGAGGACTTACGAACACGGTAAGGCCTCATCTAATCAATGCCTGAATGAAACACTAAGTAAACATGGCCATGTTCGTGCATGATTTCCATCCACGTTTCCACAAACTAATCACTCAGGTGATTCGCAGGGTCAAGAGAGGCGGTCGTGGCTTGAAGAAAGGACTGCAAAGGAGGATGACATGCCGTCTAGCCGCCGACGAAGATCCGCCTCCTTGGCTCGGACGACCATTCACTCCCGACGAAATCGAGTTGTTGCGTGGTTGCCCCACAAAGTGCCGCAGGTTTAACAAGGTACAAGTGGGTAACATGCGATTCCGCATCGCTGCTGTGGACAAGAAGTTCAAAACTGTCCAGTGTTATTTCCGCTCTTTTTTCTAAGGCTGGCATTTTACCGGGTAAAGGATTTTCGGCCTTGGTAATACCGGTAAAATTACCGGTAATACTTTACTGGGTAATACCGTGGTAATACCGACGTGCGAGGGACTCTCAAAACCTTGCCCACGAGGCCATTCTCTCTACACACACTTTTGCACACTGCCCCCACGAGGCCATTCTCTCTACACACACTTTTGCGCACTGCCCCCACGAGGACATTATCTATACACGCACTTTTGCGCACTGCCCCAAATGTCCGATTCCGACATTTTTAAATGGGTATGGCACCGCCACGCAGGCCCGTCAACGAAAATGTTGAGTAAAGTTTCGATGAGACGAATTCACGGAACCACTACCCATGGATGGCGGCTGGTAACCTGGTATGGTAGTCACGGATTCATGGTAACACAGGGGTAAAATGGGGTAAAATCGTGATTCCAGGTGGTAATACCAATGGTAATACCAAAATGGTATTACCAATGGTAAAGGATTTTGGGAATTTGGCACTTTACCACACTAGAGCATGGTAAAGGATTATGGGCCTTGGTATTACCGGTAAAATTACCGGGTAATACCGGTAAAGGTATTACCAGTGGTAAAACCAGTGCCAGCCTTACTTTTTTCATCGAACGCGTGCGTGGAACAAGTGAAGAGGAAGAGACTGATAGGTGCGTGCCTTTCTGCTTATGATTAATGAGTAAACATGGCCATGTTCTAGCCCTACCTAGTAATAATGTATTGTGATAACAGGGCCATGTTCACCTAGTTTCTTTAGATACCATGGGTAAACATGGCCATGTTCAGACGATTCCAGTAGTTTTTGCAAACTAATTCCTCAATTATACATGCGTGCCAGGCTCGCCCGTCTTGAAGACGTCTATGCCATCAAGCTTGGTGGGGTCGAGTACATATTTGTCAAGGCGGCTTGGCTGCAGAAGCCGACAAAAGCGAAGATCGCCATGTATAACCGGATGAACTCCATAGTTGGCCCGGACAGCGTCACTGGCTGTTTCTTTTGCGATGACCCCGAGAACCCTGACACCGTCTTCGATACCACAGAGCCATTCATGCTCGCAGATCAGATCGCGTCGCAAGTAGTAATTGTGAAGCATCCTTGCATGCAAACTGCGGTGGTTCTTGACCCTCGAGCAGATTTCTTCGAGCAGAATGTCCAGGATGAAAATCCTAGCGAGGACGAGCTTGCTTAGTACTTAGGCCTGCAGTACGACATGGCATTTGTGTAGTGTAAATAGATAGCATCAGTTTGTGTATATACATAAAAAAGGGTAAGTATGGCCCTACCTATCATGTATCTATATACAAGTACAGTGTAGGTATGGCCATGTCTATACATAAACAAGGGTAGGTAGGGCCCTACCTATCATGTATCTATACTCAAGTACTAGTCAGGTAAGGCCATGTTTATACATAAACAAGGGTAGGTAGGGCCCTACCTATCATGTATCTATACTCAAGTACAAGGTAAATATGGTCATGTCTATACATAAACAAGGGTAAGTAGGGCCTTAATTTAGTAAGGACTATTTTACTCATTTAGTAAGGACTAAATAAGCGTAATAGCCCAAAAAAAACAGATTCTAAAAATATATTTTTCCAATGTTTTCAAGTACAGCCCAGGTACAGCCCAGGTACAGGGTAGGTATTGCCCCCTACTTACCCCTTACCTACCCAATGCCCATACTGACCTAACTTTGAGGTGCTGTAACAGGAAGCGTAAAATGTTTTTTCAGTTAAATCTTTGGAGACTGTCCATAGTAAGGACTAAATAAGCGTAATAGCCCAAAAAAACAGATTCCAAAAATATTTTTTTCCAATGTTTTCAAGTACAGCCCAGGTACAGCCCAGGTACAGGGTAGGTATTGCCCCCTACTTACCCCTTACCTACCCAATGCCCATACTGACCTAACTTTGAGGTGCTGTAACAGGAAGTGTAAAATGTTTTTTCAGTTAAATCTTTGGAGACTGTCCATAGTAAGGACTAAATAAGCGTAATAGCCCAAAAAAAACAGATTCCAAAAATATTTTTTTCCAATGTTTTCAAGTACAGCCCAGGTACAGCCCCAAGTACAGGGCAGGTACCGAGTAGCACAACTTTGAGGCCTCAAAAAGTGAGGTTACCAAAGCCATTCCACCCAAAACTTCGCTCCATATGTCTTACATCGACCCAAACCATCGATATCAACAATAAAAAACAAACTATCGGAAACTTCATTTCACCCGATTTTGGCTGGTTTTGCCATTTTACTGCCGACATTGCCCAAGTAGGGCCCTACTTGGCTCGAAACACAAGGTAAACACAAGGTAAACACAAGGTTCTAAATTTGTAGGGGGCGGAGGCCGGCTGAGGTGAGGCAGTAGCCGGTGCCGTGGCACCACCGGAGGTCGGCTGAGGTGAGGCAGTGGCCGGTGCCGTGGCATCACCGGGGGCCGGCTGAGGTGAGGCAGTAGCCGGTGCCGTGGCACCACCGGAGGCTGGCTGTGTGGAGGCAGTAGCCGGTGCCGTGGCACCACCGGAGGTCGGCTGAGGTGATGCAGTAGCCGGTGCCGTGGCACCACCGGAGGTCGGCTGAGGTGAGGCAGTAGCCGGTGCCGTGGCACCACCGGAGGCTGGCTGTGTGGTGGCATTGGCCGATGCCGAAGCACTGGCAGAGGCCGGCTGTGAGAAGGTGGTAGCCGGCCGAGGTGACATATAGAATGTGTATGTCAGTGTTATGTGCAGAAGTGTGAGGAGCACAGCAACCGTGAAGGAGAACCAGTGCATGGCAATGGCTACTAGGGTGCGTGTGACCGAGGGAGTGTTACAGCCAGGCTGTGGTGCGGCGGTGTGTACGGCAGCAGTGTGAACCGGGTCTGTATGCGTGCCCTCCCAATGCATCCCCATCCCAGGCACTGCAGTATGGATGCATGCAGTGTCAGGTGCAATTGTGGTGGCTGGGGGGATACCAATGGCCCGAGGCTCAGGCTGGTGGCAGTCGGGAGGTGATGATGGTGGTGGGAGGGGAGTGGTGGAGGTGGGAGGGGTGGTGGCAGTGTCCAGAGTGTCCTCGGAGATGGTGGAGGCCACTGAGGTGCTGCCGGTCAGGAGGTCAGTCAGGTAGGGCACAGGGCACTGGGTGTTGCAGTCCACGGTGATGTCTGTCTGGACTGGGGCGGTGGCGGTGCTGTTGGCCGAAGCCAGTGACTCAGCTACCTGGTGCTGCCGATCAAGCTTCTGCTGCTGCTGTCTGGCCTTCTTCTGCTTCTCCTTGTCCCGCTTCCTCTGCCGCTTCGTCTTCTCCCAAGCCGGGTCCTCGTGGTCCGGGTCCTCCCTCAAGTCAGTAGCCGTGACGGTGTCAAAGTACCTGAAGGCAAAGAGGGCGGGGGGCTCCAGCTGGGGGAAGGAGAACTGGGTGTCGGGTGGAGAGGCGGAGGGGGAGAGAGAGCTGAAGGGATTGGGGGAGAAGTGGTTGACCGAAGCCGAGGGAGGTGGGTGAGGTGACGGGCCGGAGAACTGAGGGATCCAGGGCTTACTGGTGAGGGCGGGCCACTCAGTCTCATCATCCTCCTGGTCTGCCTGGAAGCTGACTGCCTTAGCTGGATGGTGCAGCTCAGAGCGGTGGGGTGGGGGGCGGAGGGGGTGGCTGCTCTGAGCTCAGGGAAGAAGGCTTACCGCGAGAGGGGGCCGTTTGAAGTCAGCCCGGGCCGGTTGCGGGCCGCTCGATTATTGGATGCGGGCCGTCTCTCAAGGGTCCTGATTATGATTTTTTTCGTGAAAATTGTGCGATTTTTATGATCTTGCCATACTTAAAATTAAAATTTTGCGCCTGCGGCGGGCAAATTTGAAGATTGGCCGGGCTGGCCGAAAGTGGGCCAGTAAAAAATTCAAATGCGGGCCGCTTCGAAAAAAGAAAGCCTTCTTCTCTGTCTGAGCTGTGCAACCTCCTGCCGGAGGGCTGCCAGCTCGGATGCGGTGCTGGCTGATGCACTGTCGGAGGGGGGTGAGGTGGGGGTGGCAGGGGGTGCGGGTGTGGAGGGACGGGGGGCAGAGACATAGTTCACGGATGGAGGGGGGCCGGCTTTTACCCACATGTCGGCCTTCTCAGCCAGTGTGCAGGGACAGCCGAATCTGCCGAGGGAGTGGGTGACGGTCTTGCCGTGCTTGAACTTGCAGGAGCGGCAGGGGTGACCGATGGACTTGTCATTGGGGTCGGAGGGGGTGAACTTCAGGCCATTCCAGGTGCCAGAGGGGGTGGAGTCCTTGTTGGTGGAGCCGGCGTGCTTGAGCTTGGCCGCCTTGTAGAGGGCCTTCTCGTGCTCGAAGAAGTCAGCTCTGGTGCCGCCCCGTAGTGGTGAGCGGGGCCTGGATGGGGGTGGTGTGGTAGCCCGAGGGTGCGTGTCCTTGCCCCCCTTGCCCCCCTTGCCGCCCCTCCCACCAGGGTGCTTCTCCTTCGGCTTGGGCTTGTCAGCCGAGCCCCGCCCCCCCTCACGGACTTCCCCCGTCATGGAGGCAGCTCGGGGGCGGGATGAAGAGCCAGGGAGCCGGGAATGGTGGGCAGAGCCCTGGGTGTACCATACCTTCCCGATGGCCTCAATGAACTTCTGAAGACCACCGGGGTAGCCAGAGGAGGTCAGGCGGTTGTTCTCCTCGTAGGTACGGATGACCTCGAAGTACAGGGGGATGCTGAAGAGGTGCTCGGCCGTGTCCTGGGAGGTCCGTAAGACCTCGATGAGGACCTCCTGCTCCTGCTGTCCAGAGAAGGCGGGGTGGAGCTGCCTGTGGTTGCCAATGAGGGTGGTGAAGGTGTTGAGCTTCACGGCGGGGTCCTCGGACTCAGAGATACGGAGGGCCTTGGCCTTGGTGAGGAAGGAGTTGTCCGTGGAGGGGGGTAGGTGATCAGGCGGCAGTGCACGTGCAGCAGAAGCAGCCTGCCGTCCACCTGAGCCTGCGGGGAGTCCTTCACAATTTGTGACAACACAATTTGTGTGTTGCCACAAGTGGCCGCAAGTAGAAGTTGAGCCAGAAGACCGTTGGAGATACCGTCGTAGGCCTCGTCCTTCAGTCGGCGTTGAAGATTAAGTAGTGCTGGGGCGTGGCCAGGTCGAGTGGCGGTGAGGACACGGGTCAGGGCGTCACGGAACCGCTTGAAGACAATGTCGCCGCCCGCGGTGAGAAAGTTCAATTGGAGTTCTCGTTGTTGTTGACGCTCGTGAATATCCGTGAGGGCGTAGTAGGCGGTCTTCAACTGCTTCAGAAGTGGAGTGACGTCAGGGGTAGTGGAGCGGGTGTTGTAGGCGCTCGTGTTGTCGTCCATGATGTGCTTGATCTTGGTTGGAGGAAGTTCTTGTCCATCTCGATGTTCCAATGGCGTTACCTCTGGAATAGTTTCCAATTCCTTGGTGGTGTCGAACATCTTGATTGTCCGAAGTAATTACGACTGAAGATGGCGTCGAAGATGAAGTAGTTCTACTCGCAACAGTGCGAGCCAGTGAGGTGGCGTTGACGCACTCGTCTCGGACTTTGATCAAGTCGTTGATGATGGTCTCGTTGAGTTGGTTGATGTCGTCGAGTTCCTCCTTCGTGACGTAGTTCTCGTGGATCTCGTCGGATTGGGCAGATGAACGCCGAAATGCTGATCCAAGTGAAGCGACGGTGGTGGCGAGCTCAGCCACGTTGGCGGTGAGGGCATGGACATCTTGAAGAAGGGCGTTGATGGTGATGGAGATTTCTTCAATTGTTGGAGATGGCGAAAGAGGTTGTCGTGAAGTAAACAAACGTCGTTGAGCATGTTGTTGACGCTCTTCGGTTGGTGGTTGGGATCCCGGAGTTGTACTGTAGTTGGCGTGAACGAGGACATGGTAGACCTTCCAGACCGTTGGTGGCGGTGGAGGTGACGATGTTGCGCAAGTCGTTCTCGTAGGGGTGGAGATGTAGATTTTTGTTAAGTTTTGGTAATTTTTGAAAAATTTGCCAGCGCTTCCGCGGTAAATGGTCGTAATGGAGCTAAAAACTAAGGCGTCCCCCAAAATTTAGCAGACCATGCGATAATTAACGAACGCGATTTGGCATTGAAGTTGAGAGAAAAGCCGAGAGGGCAATCGTAGTTGAATTCCCACTCATAAAAGGTTTGGGCAAGTTAAAATTTACGCCGGCCCGACCTGCGGAGGGTTAGTGCAAATTTAAAAGGCAATTTTCAAGTAATTTCGCTGACCGCCAGTTCGAAACGCGTTTGACGGCTAGTTTGAAATCCGGAGTGCCATCAGAAATTGCAGTGGTGCGTCGTGGTCAATCATAACCTAATAGATAGTTTGAAACACATACAGGGTAGAATATTCTGTATATCAGTGTTTTAATACTATCGCTGTACGCAAAAATATGAGGCTCAAACGGTGATAATATGTCTGCAAAAGATATAACATATGAGAGTCTGAGAGTCTAAGTAGCTTATGCTACGTGCGCTGTGTAAGGCTGTACGAGTACGGCTACGGTGATGCTCGAGTACTCTAACACGTGGCTCGCGGTCACTATCGCTGTGACTCGCGGTCTCTGTCGCTGTGACTCGCGGTCTCGAGCCGAATAATGCAGTCATCTGTCACATGCATCGAGGAATGTCATACAGGGGGCAGTACTATATATCTTCTAGTCCCCCGTGAATCCGCTCGACGACGCTCGATTTGCCCTCTACACCATACTCCTCTTTCCGCTTCGATTCCGATCAGACATGTTGGGAACCCGCTTTCCCTTCGAGGCGTTGAACAAATGGAAGTCCTCGAGCGTGACTTCCGGTTTGCGAACGCTTTCACGCAAGTCCTCAGAAATGCAGGACCCGCCTTCATCCCCGACGACCCAGCGGACCAGAGAGCTCTCACCGCGCTTGAAGAAGGACAAGTCTTGACTCCCGAAGACCCGGCGGTTCATGGCATTCTCACAGGTGTGGCGGATAGCGAGGCAACCATCACGCAGGATATACAACTTTTCGATGTGAACGAGCCCCGTTATGCCG
>LGRX02002609.1:0-36364 GCA_001247695.2 Cymbomonas tetramitiformis | reverse complement strand
GACGCCCGTGCTAGAGCTTCAAAATCTGGGTTGAGTGAGATGCCCGTGCTAGAGCCTCAAAATCTGGGTTGAGTGAGACGCCCGGGCTAGAGCTTCAAAATCTGGCCTCAACGCTTGGCTTAGGGTTTACACAGGCGCTCTTAACTGATGGCGGCTGCTGGTCGAAGGGATTGTGAGCCCAGCCAACAGGAGGATGAAACACGAACAGAGCGGGCGTGCTAGGCTGGCAAGGGCCGAAAAGGGCTCCGTGGCTACTCCTCGGAGCCTCGCTTGGAGGTATGTTGCTGGGATGGGACGGATTGCGCGAATCGGATGTAAGGTCACCGGATACACTGGGGGCGGATGTGATGCAGCAACGAGAAGAGGCTTTCGTTTCTTCTTAGCATCCCCCTCTTCCTTGGTTGGCGGACGCTTGCGTGGTGGGGGAGTGATATCCGGGAGCCTCCAGATTAGGGTGCCCTGTGGCACGTCGACCACCCTGTGCACCCACCACGCCGAGCCTTCGGGGGTCGTACTAGCGCAAGGAGCACGACTATCATCTCTCAATGATGCGCTTGGCTGCTTGCTGTCACACCTTTGTTTGTTTACAGTGCTGAACCTCACGCAACTTCCCCCCTCCACTTCAGGGGGTGATCTGCCCGCGCAGCAACGTAACGAAAAGCAAAAACCGACCGCCGAGGAGCATTAAGGGGCCACCTAATAATCCATTCTGTATCGGGAGCCGGCGGGAAAGGTGACACCTTTGTTTGCCATTCTTGCCATTGGCGGCCTTCGACTGGCCGTTACTGCCGTTCGTCGCATGAATAACCTGGAGCCCCAACACACCAAGCAGCGCCGTTGACTGCGGAAGGCATATCTCGCAGCTTTCGCGCAGGCTCACGCGACTCACCGAGCCCGGCGACAGACTCCCGAGCGCGCGGGGATGGACGACGAGCGCGTAGGCTGTGGCAGGGACTTTCCAAAATATATTTCTACAAAAGTCACTTGCCTGTTGAAGCCCACCAAGACATCTCAGACTGGAGCATGCCTCAAATATGACATCGCCTCCTTTTCCCCCATGGCCACCTGCAAACAAGTGATCCCGACAAGTCAAACCTGCAACAACAAAAAAAGGTAAAGAAGCGCACCATCTTCCTTGTCGAGACAGTTTCATGCCGAAGAGGTATTGTGGGCATTGCAGTTGAATATAGAGAAACTGACGTTATAACCCAAACCCTAAATTGAAATGATGAGCCGAGTGGAGTGGGCGGCAGAGCACATAAGAGCTTCATTCCGCTGCAGAAAATATTGTGATACGCGGAATAAGTCAGCGCGAGAAGTACCATCTGCGCCAAAGGACTTTTTATGGTTGCTGCGCCAGAAGCTCTCACAGCCGTTGCCACCCTTGCCGCCTCTCACTTGCACAAATAGCTCATCCACGAAGCGACTCCCCCTGCTCAAATGCCAACGCCCAGATCACGCCGGCATATCATAGCAGCATTTCCGCACACCTTGACGCACTCGTTGAGAAATTATGGCTATTATGGCTGTAAAGTACAGTATGCAGTGCTTGTGCGGTTGTTTTCGCCTCAGTGCAAAGTTCCGAAAACAAAGTATAATCTGGAGCGGTGTTAGTTTACAACTTGATGACAACTATTCAAAGCTAAAGCAAGCCGCAAACGCTGAAACGATGACATTTCGCGCGTTCTGTTTTGCCTGCATCACGTTGCAAAAGCAGAAACGCAAAGGGCGAATTGCGATCGTGCTCACGAAGGGTCGTCACCTTGCAGGAAGTTTTAACGGATCTTCTTGTGACAGTAACGACTGTTTTGGTCCGTTACTGAAAGTCGAAAAGGACCTATCCAAGCTTCCAGCCACACCCTGAGCTAAGCAAGGTTTGCAGGCTGCCCTCCCAAGTGTACTTAGTCCTCGCAGGCTGACGCACAACGTTCCGCCGAAAGTCCACCCCGGAAACCTCATTGACCACCCAATATCGAACACCACTTACCACGGGAAACCTCCGTTTGGGTTAGCATCCCCTTCGTTACTTACGACATGCGATGGTTGATGGTATGGTATCATGGTATGTCATGTCATTTGTTTGCAATTTCGGATCTCTGAATTTCATATTCTGAATTTCTGGATATAAGTTATGATGCGAATATTATTTCTGAATACGCAATACCGATCGTCGCGTCGTCAATAATGATACCTGAGGTACTGTACTTGTTTACTTGTGACACTGTAGTTGTGTCACTCAATTCTTGTTCATCTCCATCGATTCTCAAAAGAATTCTACGATGTCGCTATCGTGGCAGGACTCCGAAGTTGAGAAGTGACAGATGGAAATTCGTTCTAGCAACGTGGCGTCTTGCTCGTACAGTATAGATCTCAGAATGAATCGGAAATCTGAGGCATTGCTTCAGCTTGAAGTCGCGAAGAAAATCTGAAATTTCATACACATTTCATGCATATACGCAACGCAAAGTTGTTGCAAGTCTAAAAACGAACTAAACCCCTAACAATGACGAGCATAATCCTTCGTACCAGTTCCATGTCTGAATTGCGCGTGCTTTCAAAGGCGATCACGCGTCGTTCAAAGAACGATTCGCTACGAAATCTTAACGCGCGCAGGTTGCGACGTCTCTTTTCGCTCGCCAAGCCATCTCAACTTTCTCCCATTTTGACTGGAGTTAAGAGTGAAAGTGTATCTTTTTGTCGCAGATCTGCCATCCGAGTTTGCAGAAATTTTCGAGGAAGTCACCGTCTATGTGTAGTCGCCGCGGCAACTGTCCAAGCTCCGACTATGGTTTCTGTAAGGGTTCAACTTCTACTGAATATCCTATGTTTCTTGTAGTTTCTACTAACCGGCACGTGTGGGTTACGCATTCCGCTGGCGGGGTTCTCTCTGCGTCGGCAGCGCCCGTGTCTTGCCTTGGCATGTCGAGCTGGCCCTTGTGTGCGAATACTTTGCGTGCGAACGAGAGAAAGCTGTCTGGGGAGCGAATATGAGCCACTAATAACTGCGGCCGTACTACCCTTCCGCTTACGGATTTAAAATAGTCGGACTCCCAACCGCAAATTTCTTCGCACGTTGGCAGGGAACGAGTCAGCCGTCGCCTGACGAAATAAGGAACAATCGCGCGCGTACTAAAGCCATCGCCAACAGCACCACTGCACCGAAATACAGCGCCGTCGGCCTCAACCAGAAATACTCAGGGCGTTTTTTTCTGGTGTGACCCATGTCTTCGTGCCCTTCGATTTGTGCACAGCGCGTTCCGGTAGTTCCTTCCGCGTTTATATAATGCCCTGTCTCACTACGGCCAGGCCCGTTCTGCCATTATTTACACGAACAGTCACGCTAGCTTGATGCGCCTTCAGGTCGCATCACGCGCCCTGAAGATTTCAAGCGTTTTAGGAGCCTTTGCGCTCGCAATATTTCTCGATATCAAGCTTGGACGCGACGATGCACAACTTCGCGCACGGGCGGGCCAGCTGAGGGACGCTCTTACGGATCTCGGGCCCACTTTCGTGAAAGGTAATGTCGCTTTATTGGCCCACTTTTATTCGCTGAGCTCAACGGCAGAGAGCATGGGCAGTGGGCGCAGATTTTAGGGTCGCGTCTAACCACCGCACCGCACTGTTTTCGAATATACCAGGCAGACGAGTGGGGCGAGTCAGCTGCCTTTTTCTCAAAAATGCATGGGCCGTCACGTTTTGAGTAAGGATGTGAGGAGTTCCTTGCCAAGCACCCTCTTAATCTGCGCTGCCGCTGCATATGCTATCCTTCTGAAGGAATACACAAGTGACACGGGTGGCTAACTGGGATGCCGCCCCTGCAGTGGGCCAAGCACTCTCAACACGACCCGACTTGCTGCCCGGCGTGTTTCTCGAGGAGCTCTCCCTGCTTCAGGTCCAGCCCTGTGATCGAAGCTCGCACTGTTCTTTCAACGCACGCCACCTGGCTTCAATTGCGCACCACAGACTTCCTTGTGTAATTCAACGTCCGTAGCCCAAACCGACGAAAGTAGTCTTGAAAATAAATTAGTTTGTTCTGTTTCCTGCCGATAGGGTGTGAGTGCTAGAACCCTAAGTTCCTGTTAGAGACTCAGATTTGCAAGTCTTGCATACTCGCCAGGTCGCTTGTGAAGGCAACGGTGGTGAGGCGGCTTGCAGCCTTGGATATCCGTGTGTCGGGTGTTTTCTCGGGTTCCAGGACGCCCTACCCACCTTCCCTGATGAGGTGGCATTCAAAACCATCGAGGCAGAGCTTGATCGTCCACTTAACGAAGTGTATTCTGTGATTACCCCCTCACCCATCGCTGCAGCAAGCCTCGGGCAGGTGACACACCCACTCGTGCCTTGACTGCAGGTGGCACACCCACTCGTGCCTTGACTGCACAGGAGCACCAGATCTTGGTCTGTCCCATGTGTTTCCTTGAGAAACCAAGCCTCAGCACGTGAAGGGCACGGCTGGGTAACCGTAGGTATACAAGGCGAAGCTGCACGACGGGAGTGAAGTCGCCGTGAAAGTGCAGCGTCCAGCCATCCTTGAGGGCATGGAGCTCGACTTGTTTCTGGTTTGTTCACTGTGGCTTCACGTCAGCGAGCATTGCCCTATCACCTGATCAGCTTGGTGCCTCGGGAGCCGGCCCCTCTGCGCCCTGCGCTCTGCTTCCCTCACACGCCGCGCCTCTCAGAAGCTTGCGCTGAGCTCGCACTGCTGCACCTTCTCCTGCAGCTCCAGCACTGCGGCCATCGAGTGCCTATTGGAGCCACTGGCACGTCCCTCGTAGAGATGCGTGACGCGAGTGTGCCACTGCCTTGTTGCGCATCCATGCACATAGCTGCACCTCAAGCCGGCAGAGGACGTTGTGAGGCACTTGTCCATGCACATAGCTGCACCTCAAGCCGGCAGAGGACGTTGTGAGGCACTTGTCCATGCACATAGCTGCACCTCAAGCCGGCAAGGGACGTTGTAAGGCACTCATGGGTTGGGAGGCGGTGAGTGTGGTTTCTGCACAGGTGCGCATCGGGGCACAGCTCGTGGACAACAACCTCGCCTCGTTGAACACCAGCCTCACAGATCTGCTGGACAATTTCGCAGAGCGCGTATATCAGGTGAGTCCACGAGGGGCTGCCACCACGTGAGGCCTCCACGGCAGTGCTGTGTGTGCTGGGATGAGCTGCAGTCCGAGGGGGTGATTCAGCCCGCGATAATGTGAGGCGGATGTTCATGCGAAGTCCATCCTCCCATGTGCGCTTTCAGCACAGGCCTGCCTTCAGCGCCAGATCTCAAGCTCAGTATCAACCCACACCTCTTTTGCGATGCTCTGCCTGAGCCTCACCGTTGCCCGGCCCGGAGCGCCTTGATGGGGGGGGAGGCTGGTGAGTGCCCAGGAGCTTAATTATGTGCAGGAGGGCCTCAATGCAGAGCGCTTCCAGGATCTCTACGGGGACCGTGTGGTGCGAATTGCTACTTGACTCCCTGGGCCCGGAGGGCAGACGTCTGTATCTGACGGTTTCATTGACATCGTGTGGCTGTCAGTTGCGCCAAGTGCTTGTGAGAGTCTGAGGGTCAACTGGCCTCTCAAGTGCTTGTGAGAGTCTGAGGGTCAACTGGCCTCTCACCCGAAGTGCTTGTGAGAGTCTGAGCGTCAACTGGCCTCTCACCCGAAGATTCCAGAATTTCCCGTCTCCGACAGCTCTGTGTATGAGCTTTGCATCGAAGGGTACACAAATATGGGATGAGTACTGCACGAAGCTGCCTCTCGCGCCTGCTGCAGACGCGGCGATGGCGGCCTCTCGTGCCTGCGGCAGACGCGGCGATGGCGGCCTCTCGCGCCTGCTGCAGACGCGGCGATGGCGGCCTCTCGTGCCTGCTGCAGACGCGGCGATGGCGGCCTCTCGCGCCTGCTGCAGACGCGGCGATGGCGGCCTCTCGCGCCTGCTGCAGACGCGGCGATGGCGGCCTCTCGTGCCTGCTGCAGACGCGGCGATGGCGGCCTCTCGTGCCTGCTGCAGACGCGGCGATGGCGGCCTCTCGCGCCTGCGGCAGACGCGGCGATGGCGGCCTCTCGCGCCTGCTGCAGACGCGGCGATGGCGGCCTCTCGCGCCTGCTGCAGACGCGGCGATGCATTTCAGATTCGTAATACAATGATGCAACCTACACGCGAGGCCGCTTTTTGGGGGTTCCAGGGCGCAAATCGCAAGCGCGGGATACATCCAGTGCACGCTGATGTGCTAAATGCTGGGCCATACATTGAGTACGCATGGGTGCTAGATCACACGACTGTACTGAAGCTGTGTGCTGAGCGATGCTTGAGTGCGATGGTGACCTGGAGGCTGGGATTTGGCCAATTCGGTGGTCGCAGGACATTATGGTGCCGTCGATTATGTGGGAGAGCACCGCGATGCGTGTGATCACGATGGAGTGGGTGGACGGAATCAAGCTAAGCGAGCAGCAGGCCATCACCGACCAAGGCCTGGACATCTTACAGCTGGTAGATATTGGTGCGTGGATCTGCTTCCACCCTCAGGCGGTCCTCAGGCAGCATGTGTGCACAACCCCTCCCCTCCCCAAACCTTAACAGATGTGGGCCCTCTCTCCGTGATGCCAAGGCGCGCGATGACAAAACTGTGATGCAAAGGCGGAGGGGTGAGGGATGCGGCCCCTGGAGTCAGTGTGCCGCCAAGGACAGTGGCGTGTGCTCATCGGCATTTGTGCGCAGGCATCCAGTGCTCCCTGCGACAGCTGCTGGAGGCTGGATTCTTCCACGCGGACCCTCATCCAGGTATGCTGACGCTTGTAGCTCGGTGCTAGCCGGAATCCTGACTGATGCTGGCCAATAGAACGGTAGCTTGATACAAATTTGGACTCTATGCTCCAAGGGCGGAAGGCCCCCAGAACTGATGATGCCAAGTAGTTGCGACTTCAGCGTTGCAAGCGGATAGATGCGCCTCGAAGACGAATGTGAATGAAAGCCACCTGCGTCTCGTCGATGACAATAAAGCGATTGGCTCCCGAGCTCCGTAGACTCTGGGGCAGTCCCGTGGCCATACCACCTGGGGTCACGACTCCCTGCGCAGCGCAACTTACGGAAAGTGAAGTTCCGTAGGCATTGCCTGGTCAGTGCCTGCACTTCACTTAGTCCCCCCTCAGCTGGAATTTGAGGAGTCTCTGGGAGTGCAGGCAACCTGTTGGCCACGCCGGATGGCCGGCTGGCTTATCTGGACTTCGGGATGATGTCCGAAACCCCGGAGAGCGCACGGTATGCCATCATCAATCATGGTGAGCGCTCATCATGCTCCGCGCGGATGTGCAGTAGCTGCAGTGTGCATCCTGCTTGGTCATCCGATCTTCTGGGGCGTGGTCTGCCGCGCAGCCGCAGCCGTCCGATCTTCTGGGGCGTGGTCTGCCGCGCAGCCGCAGTCGTCCGATCTTCTGGGGCGTGGTCTGCCGCGCAGCCGCAGTCGTCCGATCTTCTGGGGCGTGGTCTGCCCCGCACCCGCAGTCGTCCGATCTTCTGGGGCGTGGTCTGCCGCGCAGCCGCAGTCGTCCGATCTTCTGGGGCGTGGTCTGCCGCGCAGCCGCAGTTGCGAAAGCAGTGAATCGCGCAGTGCCGCGAAGCAGTACCTGCACTTCACGGGTGCTGGTTTTGTAACCACGCTGCGCCGCACACAGGCTGCAGTGCAACCGCCAAGGGTAGAGGCTCAGAAATGACAGAGTGATAGACTGAATGCAGGATTAGGGGTCTAAGATCAGCAGGTATCTCATCAATCAAGCAATGTGACACGACACATGATCTAATGACAGCTGAGCTCATCGCTTCCCTGTCATGAGTCGATGCGCCCCCTTGTAACCAGTAGAAGTGTCCTCCTTGAAACTCGTGCTCAGACGGTGCTTCCCCTTGAGGTCATTGAATATGGCTCCTTTTGTGTGGCTGCGGCGCACGCTGGCGATCAGCCGCGGCAGGCCTACTGGTGACTGGCTGCTGTGTGGGGCGCTTCAGCATGACGGGACTTTGCCTTAAACCTTGAGGGAAGTCATCGGGAGTGCGGGAGAGTGGTCGATCTTGTGTGCAGCGACTGAAACTGGGAGGGCGGGGAATGGGGCAGTGGTCCATCTTGTGTGCAGCGACTGAAACTGGGAGGGCGGGGAATGGGGCAGTGGTCCATCTTGTGTGCAGCGACTGAAATTGGGAGGCGGGGGAATGGGGCAGTTGTCCATCTTGTGCAGCGACTGAAATTGGGAGGGGCGGGGAATGGGGCAGTGGTCCATCTTGTGTGCAGCGACTGAAATTGGGAGGGCGGGGAATGGGGCAGTGGTCCATCTTGTAAACCGTGATTATGAGGCGATGGCCCGTGACTACTATGCCCTCGACTTCCTGGAGGTCAGCGTTCCTGCCACGTGGCACAGAGCTTTTGTGACCACACAAGCAGAGCTGCGCACTGTGTTTGTGAATGTGTCCCAAATTGAGTGTGCCCTGAGGCCTGGCATCGGAGCCGTCGCAGGCGTGGGAGATCCCCAACATTTGAGCGATCAGAGGTACCGGAGGCACTGGGGAGGCCAGGCAATATAGGTATCACAGAGGCCAAACAGTGGAGGCAGTGGGGGTGCTTCTGACCTGTGCGGCGTCATGTCTGGGGCAGGAGTCGGTGGATGTGCGGCCAATTGTGCCTGCCCTGGCGGCGTTTTTCGACGATGTGCTGGAGGCGAGTGTCAGCGATTTGAACTTCAAAACAATCACAGACGGCCTCGGAGCTGTGCCTCCCTTCCCATACCCCTCCCCCTTCTACCAGGCCCGCATCTCTCTGGCTCCCACTTCATCCACGAATTCAGATCCATCACATCCAGGCCTGCTGTGGCTGTCCTTTTGTCTCGGAGACTCCCCTCCCCCCCCACCCCCGGCGGACACAGACTCGAGCGAGCTAAAATCGTGTCAGAGTCTGTGTGCTGGTGAACACTGCAACACGGCATATGGGTTTTAAGTGATGGACTCGCTCCACCGAATTAAATCCCCCCTCCCCCCCTACCTCTCCTGCTGTTTAGAGGTTCGGCAGTGTGCCTCAACAGCCACCACACTGATGAGTGGCATGCGCTCCTGAATAGCCATCTGGGAGAGAGCTCCATTGGAAGCAATGAAGCGACGCACGCTCTGAGCGGAGTGAGGTGTGCGCGCAATGCAGGTGCTGTATGAGTATCCCTTCAACGTTCCAGCGTACTATGCGCTGATTCTACGATCCCTCACAGTGTTGGAGGGTCTCGCGTTATATACTGACCCCAACTTTAAGGCACGCTGCCCGCCCCCCTCCCTGTCTACATCCAAACGGCCATGCAATTATTGCGCGTGTATTTGGGTGCTGCTGTGCCCTTCTGTGATGTGTGGTATTGGGGGGGCGTCAGCGGAGGCCTATTCATGTCTCTGGGAAGACAGTGCAACACTTCATCTTCCGCCAAATGTCGTTTACCTGTTCTGTCATTTTCATACGAGATGGCTTGAATTGTGTGGATCGATGCCGACTGGTTTCTCCAAACGCGAAGGTGCCACGGTGGCGCTCTGCATGCTGCTGGAGGGATGGGGAGATCTAGACACTCCTTACTGCAATGTAGTGCATCTGCCGGTGATGTGAGCCATCGGCGAGATATGTTGATACATCCGGCGAAGCTGCGATGCATCCAGCAAGGATCCGGCGCCACGTCTCTTCTCTCAGGGCCGCTCGGCGCCGCGCTGCAGGTGCTCGGGAAGGCGTATCCATACATGGCCAAGCGGCTCCTCACCGACCCCAAGCCGCAGCTGCGCGATGCCCTGGTGAGCCCTGAGCATCTCCTCGCCACTTTTGCTGAATTAACCTCCGTTCCTTTTGGGCCTGCTCTCCTTGTGCAGAGCCGCGCCCTCTCGGTGAAACACATGACTTGGCTGTGTGCCCTAAACCGCAGTCCCCTGGAGGCCACGTCATCGGTCATATGCACCGCTGGAGGCTGCTCCGTGTGGCGCCGTTAGAGACCGTCGAAGTGGGAGATGGCCAAATCGCGAGGCCGTGGCTGTGCGCGGGGAGCGGCGAGGCCGTGGCTGTGCGCGGGGAGCGGCGAGGCCGTGGCTGTGCGCGGGGAGCGGCGAGGCCGTGGCTGTGTGCGGGGAGCGTCGATGGCCGTCGGAGATTATTGCATGCACGCGGGGTGATCGCCATGGGGAAATGTCACATTCTCAATCTCGAGGTATGGTGCGGTAATGGCAGGAGGAGCTTCTATTCAAAGACGGGAAGTTCCGCTGGAACCGGCTGGAGAATCTCCTTCGGGAAGGCCGCAAGAACGATGGCTTCGATGCCAACAAGGTGGGGCTCAGCTGTGTGTACTAGGCTGCCAGCTGGGCAGACTTTTTGCTCTCGCTAGCCGCGCTTGGTGCTTCAATGGCAGGTTGGACGGCTGTGAGCTTTCGAGGAACAGCAAGTGGAGCGCCTACGCCCTTCTCGTATCATGATGATGTTCATTCATTGGCGGCAGAGTGTGCACCCCGCGAGCTCAGCTCGCTGGCGCTCAATGTTGCTGACTCCGATCAAAGTGTGTCGGTGCTTTCAAGTTTGACTGCCAACTGGAGGGGGGGCATGGGGCGGCAAGCGGAGCAGGTGATTGGACCTTTGGTATCTCTCGCCCTGGAAGGTGACGAGAATAAACTTCGCCCCCTCGTCGAGGCCGAAGCGGTGTGAAGCTCAGTCCCCGCTCTTCCCGCGCCTACGCCCTCGTGCTTGGCATCTGTCATCCCTGAGCTTCCTCGTTCCCCCACTTGCGCCCCAAATTTTCCGTACTGTGCTCTTTCTAATGCTTTCTTATGCCGCTGTGCCCCCCCCTTTCCAAACTTGTTTACCTGTGCAATAATCTACACGCTTTTGTCCTGCCCGCTCACTGTCAGCAGGTGTGCCCTGCCCTTCTTACTGGGCACAGTCTATCACCCCGCCTCCTCACGATGTGTCCCACCCGGATTTGTGCCTCCTTCCCCGGATTTGTGCTCTCCCCTCCGCCCTCCCACTGAGTCCTCCGTCCCGTGCTGCATGGATACTCTCCCCTAGGGTTGCTCCAAATTTGTAGCACCCCACCCTCCCCCCTCTTCCCCCGGTTGCTTGTCTCTCCTGATTTGGTCCTCGCAGTGCGCCAGTGTGTGGAATGAGGGCCTGTGTGCTCACACCCGGATGCAGCATGCAGCACACCGCCGAGGGCAGCGTGGGGGCTGTGTGAAGGAGTTTCGACGTTTGTTTCACAGGTTCGAGTTGTGGAAGCTCTAGTGGTAGGCGGCGCCATCACGAATTCGCAGGTGCGGCTGCCTGGGCTCAGTGGACTCGAATGTGCCATATCGTTCATGCCATACAGTCTGGACCTATGAGCTGTGGATAAGGCAATGCGGAGAGCCCCCCAACTTCACTCATGGCAGCAACATCAGAGCAGAAAAACAAAAAATACCCCATCCTACAAAGTTTTTCCCCGTGGGGGATATTTAAGCAGTGGGGGTACATGTACAAGGGAGCCGAGTCCTCATTTCTACGGCAAAGTCATGAGAGGCCCTTAGCCTTGCACACTGCAGCTGGGCGGCAAGATCCTGCTAGATCCGACGGCCTGGTGAGGGTCGGGGATCCTGGATGGCAGGAGATGCCCGCGATGGAGGGAATCCCGGAGCCCGTGCGCCAGTTCTTGCTGGAGCAGCGGACCAGCGGGGCGTCGTCCAGAATCTCTGACAGGGTGCGAATGTTAGGCTATTAGCGTGGCTGCTGTGCACCTTCTGAGCATGCATGGCTTCCACCTGCTCGCTCGCTGCTGCCCACTGTCTGGGCTCACTGTAAACGAGTGCACCCTTGCGCTTGCTGGGCCCCTGGCTCCAAGGTCCTACCATGTGTGCTGGGATGTTGATGAGGCCCTGGGCTGGAAGCAGCCCGTCGGAGGTGTGAGAGGCTGAAGCGAGGTGTCATTGTGGGCACTAGGATCTGCTAGCGCTGCGCGCGCAGGTGTTGACCGTGTGGCGGCTGCTGACATCCACGAGAGGCTTCGACCCTTCCACACTGCAGCCCTTGGTTGAGGTGAGGGTTGCTACAGCCCGCCCCCTTCTTCCACTAGGCGCGTGCGAGGCATAGGGCGCCCCCGTTGTGGCACCAGGAAATGGCTTTGTGATGCGGTGAGTGCTCGTGCTGTCCATGTGGAGGAGCGAGGGCTAGTGACTGGGCAGAAGATGGCTTATGATGACGCATTCCTCCGGATGACGAATGATTGGCGCTCGATTGGAGTGGCACTAAGGAATTGTGCATAGATCTATGCATGGAAGGCAAATCCTGTTGTGCATCCTATATTTTGTGCGAGGTTCATTTTGCTGTGAGAGGCATTGCGCGAGCTCCGGCCATCGTAGATGCATCAGGACTACTCGCCCAAGTATGTTGAATTCTGGCAGACGGTTTGGAATGGTGGTAAGGTGCCACGTAGCTCGGTGGATGGGAGATGACAGGTGGTGCAAAGGCAGTCGACACAGGAGTTCGGGCGCCACGTGACACAGGGCCTCATCACACGTGTGGTGGCGAGGGGGGTGCAGGTGCGTCCATGTGTTCGTTCCTTGTCTGCTTGATGCTGTTGGAAAGGTTGCCATTTTTGCAGCCTTTAAGGTTGGAGGCTGGGTGGGGCTCGCACCTGTTGCCTGCAGGAAGTATTGCGGTCATCACCGCCACAGCTGCCCGGGACATTTCTTTCAAGGTCATAGAACTGTGTCACTAACTTCTCTTGCTTGGGATGCACCCCAGCATGAATTCTGGAACCAGCGCTATTTTTGTGTGAAGATTGCCCACAGTCCCACCCACCAGGCAAGAACACAGGGTGCTGCAAGCATGTGGTGCGTCCTGGATCTGCTCGGCGCAGGCAGCCTGCAACCTTTCCTTTCTGTGGAAGGAGGGAACGCAGAGCCGCTTTGACTGCGCTTCAGCAGCTTGTTACAATATGGCGGTGCTCAGTTTCCAGTTGGATGTCAACTTTGAGTCGTCACCGTTTACTGAATAAATAGCAGCGAGCCTGCCGTGGGGCATCTATTTAGGATGATGAGTGTGCAATAAAACCGGCATGCCATGTCTGACAGGTTCTCTTCAGCATAGTGCTGGAAGGACAATGTTCACGATTGCCATTATTTTTCGTAAGGAACGGAAGAGCTCTGAGACTCTGCCACGAGGGCTACACCGAGCGTGCGTACGTGTAGCTTGTGTCTTTCTCACATTAGAATGGAATGCGCTCGCATGCTAATTTATTTATGTTACACCGGCATTCGCTCACCTGCAAAAACAGCATACACTGATACCAGGAAGCATTCTTGTACTTTTTTGGGATGATAGAGGTCTGCTATGGATGATGCATATTAGCGATTTATTAAATTGAGATTCCCAACGAACCACCTGAAATTCATTCACAAGCCTGTGAAAATATCAATTCAGTTGGAATATGGCAATTGGCATGGTGAGTTGCATTTGAGTCCTCTTCTGAACTTGTATACGGCAACCTTAGAACTTCCTGCTGTTTGCATTTGTATGGATGACGGAGATCCATTCTAGCATATTTCAGTATAATTTCAAATACTTTCTTACTTAGTAGATGTAGCGAAGACCTAGATAACTTGATGAGCTGAGGGCAGTGTCAGGCAGAATTCAAAATTCGGCATGACCTACAGAGTATCGGGTGTAAACTGGGCATTTTTGCTCTGATCTGCATAGTGAACGGACATGAAATCAGGAATTATACAAGGTGCAATATTACCCAAAATTTGATTTCCAAACTTTGGATGTAATTCTTAAATGTTATTGGAATGGAAGTATTATGGAATTGATGTTTTATGCAACTTAAATTTGTGAAAAACCGAAAATTGTATTAAAAAGGAATTTGAAGGGGTACGCTACATGTGGCTTTAGGGATAGGGCTGGAGTTGTTTGCTGGTGAGATCTTGCGTACTGACTGTTTCGAGAAGGGGTGTCCTAAGGGATTAAAACTGTGTCGCAAACGCGTGCATATGATGGGACAAATACTGATAGTACCGAGCGATATCAATGCTCATATATGAATCTGGCATGGTCTCAACATACACATAGGTTCGTAATAATCAATGCATACTCCAGCATAGCAAGTGATCGTAGAGCTACAAATTTTTTGAAATTCTGATATTCTGAAACAGCATGCAAAGCTCTCACATGCAAGCCCAAATTTCTCACATGAAAAAGAATAAAAACAGCAGTACATAATATTCACCAAAAGATAATAAAACCACCAAAAGTACGAATTATTGTACAAAACTGTGAGCAGAGCTGTCTTAGCAATCTAGCACTCGGCACGCGAACAGCCACCTAGCACTTGCGAAGGCAAAACAATAACGAGCCCACTAGTCCTGACCTGCGGTCAGAGCCTACTTATTCTCAAGTCACTGTCACATCTGTAAAACGGTAACAAGCTTCCGCTCTAAAATCATCATCCACCAATAGAATGCCACTATTCTCTGCCAGCTTTAATGATGTTACCGTATCACATCTTCTGGCTGACACGTCAGTGGCAGCATCCTAAACGTCATTTCTTCTAGAAACATTCTTCTCATCTCAATGGCATACCATGATGACCAAGTCTTCCTCACCATATCTGCTATCTCCGAGCAATCATCACGTGCGAGACCTGTCATGCCTGTCACGTCTGTCACGCCTGTCACCAGCTGGACAATCCCGGCTTCGGTACCACGAGAAGCCGGCGTTTGTTACAGCTGTCGCAAACGCGTGCATATGATGGGACAAATACTGATAGTCCCGAGCGATATCGATGCTCATATATGAATCTGGCATGATCTCAGCATACACATAGGTTCGTAATAATCAATGCATACTCCAGCATAGCAAGTGATCGTAGAGCTACAAATTTTTTGAAATTCTGATATTCTGAAACAACATGCAAAGCTCTCACATGCAAGCCCAAATTTATCACATCCCCCATCTGTAGCTGCTGCCTGCAGTAGCACAGACCTAAATATGGGTTTGTTCGGCATACTGCGTCGTGTCACCATCTGCCATAAACCTGCCCAAGCTGAAGGTAAACATACCAATACCATCGTCGTCACCACCTTGTAACATTCTGGCTCTCACCCGAGGATTCTTAAATACCAAGACCCACATACATCTGCGGCCAATAGGTCCATGTTCCAGATGTCCAATCACATGTAGACGTCCGGCCTGACTCAGTCGCCTGAAGTAGGCTGCTCTGCTCTCTGTCATATCTGTCAAATAATAAGAGGGGACATGCACACATGCTACCACCCGACTGGCCATAACTGCCAATGGAAACGCGATATCCAACGCAGCAAACCAAGGAGACGTTATCACTGCGTCACAGACACCATACTTCTCCTTCCATATACGATAGTTGCCAGGCTGAAGCGCATCATGCGCCTCAGACCAACCCAATTGAGGGTTCCAATCATTGTTCATGAACCTCAAATGCGACCACTGCTCCATCATCACCTCACTGATGACTCCGGTACCCGCCCATGGGTCCCACACGCCATCAATGGACTTCCAGTCCACCTCTGTTGCCAAGCGTCTCACCTCTGAAGGCACAGTGATGATAAGCTCCAGGCCCCACTGTAGTGCGCTGGCCTCGCGCACCTGAGCTCTGGTCATATGTCTCAATTCTCCTCGCTTCTCAATTTTCTTCAGCCAAAGCAGGCACTAAAGGTGCATTCCTCAATTGCCTTGCTTTTGCCTTCTGCTCCCGATACTTCTTGCTCAGTACAGTTCGGTGCCCTTCATTCCAGTGTCCAGGCATAAATATTCTCACTATCTCAGAGAGCTTGTCCTGCCTACCCCAGTCCACCTGATCTGGCATGTAGAGAAACAGGTCCTTCTCCTCCGACAGTATTTCCCTGGACAAAATCGCTTGCCATGGCTGGGACTTGCTTCCTTTCACCACGCGACGAGGACCCACATCTGCTGGCAGCAGACGCATGTCTGAGGACAACTTCTCGTTCAACTGTTGTTATTTCATCCCAAGCCGGTCCTCCAAAACGCAAGAGATCTTCGTCTCCTGGGTCTGCACCTCAGCGCTAGCAGCTTGCATCCTCGTGACTGAGCACCTAGGACATAGCCACTCGCCCTCTGGCACCTCTGATAATGCTGGGGTAAGGCACCATAAATGATGCCCCTTGTTGCACGTGTCGCACAACAACATCTCCGCTTCCCCGTCAGCTTTCATGCACACTTCACATGCAAGATGCTTGCTGGGCACAGCTGCGCTGCAGTCATACTGAGCTTTGACCTGCAGATGGCACGGCGCGATACTCTGCACGGTACTCTTCTCCTTGAGTTTGGCGGCGTCCTCGAGCACCACCACACCATCCCGCTGTATCTTCACCAACTTGAGGATGGCTGGCTTGGTGGCCACTTCCATCCCACTGTGAGGCTTCTGTCTGACGTACACGAAGTCTCCCACCTTGAACTGATGTGGCTTGGGTTCATACCCACCACCCCTTCTGCCTTCATATTGCAGGGTATCTCGATGCTGCGCAACCTCCAGACTGCAGCCAGCATGTACCATCAGTCGCCTCACCACCTGCGCTCTCTGCAACAAGTCCTTGACTCGGTGGTCCTTGTCGTCACTCACCTCCAGATCAAAGTCCAGGTTGGGTGCTTGCTTCAGATCAGGCGGTACCACCGCCTCCTGAGCAAACAGTAGCGTGAACGGTGCCACTCCTGTGGACTCCTGCCGAGCTGCGTTATAGCTCAGCACCAATGGCCAGAGCTAGCTGTTCGTCCCACTCATAGTCGAGACCCTTCTCCAGGGCGAGCTTCTTGAAGCAGAACTTGATAGTGCGTACCACCTGCTCTGTGGGCCCATTGCCCTCTGGCGAGTCTGGTGATGTGACCCTCCTGTCTATCAGACAGTCCCTGCACAGTTGTTGCTCAAATTCACCCTCAAACTCCTTGCCTCCGTCCACTAGGCACTCGGCTGGCGCCCCGAAGACAGCCAGCACATGGTTGCGGAACACTGCTGCGATGGTGCTTGCCTCTTTGTTAGGAATAGGCACGCAAACTATAAATCTGGTGTAGTGTTCGGTCATGATGAGCACCCTACTGTTGCCCGACCTCGTCACTCTCCTCGAAGGCCATGTCAAGTCCAATGACCAACGATACATAAACGATACAATCTCCAAAGGGGACACGACTGCCTCCTCTCTGGCATAATGGGTCTTCACCCGCTGGCACGTCTCACACTGAGTGACCACTGCCTCCACGGCCTTCTTAAGGCCAGCCCACCAATGTCGCTGCCATAGAAGGTGTTGGGTACGTCTTATACCCCAATGACCAGTCCTGGCGTGATATTCCTTTACCAATGCCAAACGGTCAGCAGGCTTCGAAATCCTCATCTCCTTGCCTGATAATGTAATAATGTAAATCTCATCGGTGACCTCATCCCATCGATGTCGCGCTGCGCGTCTCTTCACTCGACGAGCTTCACCATCTGGCAGTTCCACGCTGCCCTTGGATTTCAGCCACCTGAGGCACCATTCATCGTCGTGTATGTCCCGATGCTTGTCTCTGTCAGCATGTTGTTCGGCGACACTGGCCACCAATTCTGCGAGTCTGGTGGTGCATGTGAGTCCGGGGAGTCTCATATCCTTCTCCTCACCAGGTGGACCCCAAGCTGGCACTTCAGCGCGTCTCGGTTGAGCTCCACCCTCCTTCATAAAATGGTTCGTATGACTGTACTGCTCAACCGTGTAAAGTTGTCACGGCTTCTTCTTAGTGCTCGAGCGCTGTCCCTTGCTCCCTTCGCACCAATCCCTTGCACACCCGTTTGCCCTTGTGAGCACATAGTCTGCAACTTCTCCTCCCAGTCGCGGTGGCGCATAGTCTTCGCCACCTGCGCTGAGTATATGCGTTCAAATTTCCAACCCACTTCGCCAGCAAAGCTTGTCTCTGCTGAAGGTCCGACCTCGCATGGTCTGCCGCGATGTCTCCTCGCGTTGTCTACAGCGATTGGCTGTCCTGGGGAATTCTCTGCCACCGGAGACTCCTCGCTGTGAGGTAGTCCCTTTCTGCTCGCCTCTGCAGTCGCCAACAAGAGCTCCATAGCCCTGCGGTCCATAGCCAAGCCCAAAATGCTTGCCAGCTCTTCGTCACTCAGGCCATCGGCCATGCGTAACTCGTTCGCGCTGTAGCCCATAGCTCGCGATTTCTCATCGAGGTTCACCTCTCGGACCTCCTCCTCTGAGTCCGCGCCAGCGCTGCGAACGACGGTGCCCAACCTCGGCGCTCGAAACGCCCTGGACCCTTGCGTCGCCATGATGGCAGGAAGGGCTCTCAACGGCTCCCCTACAACGTTCACCATGTAGTGAGGCGTACGATCTGACCTCACTACTGGCCTGGGCTGCCAGCCCTCACATATGATAGATGATACGACCCGGCCCTCCGGTCTCGCCACCTTGCCCATTACAGAGCGAAATTGATAGTTCTGAAACAGGTTGCTCCAATATGCCCTCAATCGATGAGCATACGAACCTGACCGTGCTGCGTCAAATGACACTGGTTGGCCAATCACACTGGCGATATAAGGGAACACCTCGTCTCTGATATTGGTCTCTGGCCTGTGTGCCAATGGAGACACGTTCTCCAAAATGTACCCTGGGGGCCGCTGTTCCTGCAACTGCTGCAGCGTGGATAACAGTCGCACCACCTCGTAGAATAATTTACTGTGTCTGCCGGCCAGACCCTTGAGCGTCCCGGCTGGCGAAAGGTCTTGGCAAGAAAATCCACACACCATGACCCATTGCTACCCTCGGAGGGCCCCCGCTCGGATGAAGTCAGCGCTAGTAGTGTCATGAAGGTCATGGGGTAGCACTCCCAGCTCCACTGCATCTGGCGAAATAAGATCTGGATAACGCCTCACCAGCGCTGCACACCTGGCTCTTACTAGCCACTGCTTGGCTGCTCGATGATATATCTTGATACAAGTATCGTGTTACCTCCATTCCATTGCGGAGCAGCATCTCCAGGCCAGCACAGAGGCCTCCACACGGCTCAAAACATACCACACCTTCTTCACGAGCTTACTTGTGAGAAGAATTGCTCGTCCAACACTCTGGTGTCCACCTTCTCAGGCTTCAGGATGCGTTCACCTTCAAAGTGTTCGCTGCTGTACACAGCAGGAGTGCCCTCTCCACGCGTACCTCGCGTGGGTCGCACCAAGCTCAGCGCCTTCCAAGCTGCTCTTGCTAGCCTCCCAGAATCGACGACCAGCTCTGGTTGGTCCGTGTCGAACAGGACCGTGTGGTTGCACTCTAGCTCATCTTGATGATGCAAATCGAATAGGCGATGCACTGGGCCAGTACTCAACTGCTCCCCGGCCACCATCTTGCAATAGTTGGCGACCTGCACCTCTGGCGTTACCTCTTCCCCAGTGGAAGGGTCACCAGCCAGCACGAAGCACAAGCTGTCGCAGAAACTCTTCGTGTAGAATTCCCCCACGCCTGCGTCAAGCGCAGATACCTTTTCTCGCTCATGTCTTGTCCCAGTCTCATCCATCATGGATGGTAATGGATAACGTGATGGCACGTCGGCATTGCTGTTCTTGGCTCCCGGGCGATACTGCACCGTGGAGGCAAACTCCTGCAGGCTGATTGCCCACCGTAAATGCTGAGCCTGAAGGTCAGACTTCTCCATCAAAGTAGTGAGTGGCGAGTGATCTGTCACCAGTGTAAAATGAACTCCGTGCAGGTACTGCCTCAGCGTGCGCACTGCCCATACCACTGCAAGCATCTCACCTTTGAAGCTGGCATACTGCCTCTCTGCGGTCTTGCTCAGAGACCGACTGATCGCCATGCATATGTACTCTTCTCCATTGTCATCCTTCTGGCCGAGCACTGCGCCAATGCCATAGGTGCTCCAGTCGGTGTACATTATGAGAGGCCTATCATAGTCGATCGGCCTCAAACACCTTCCAGCATAGAGCGCGTCCTTAAGGTCATGCAGCGCCTGGTCCTGCTCCTTCCCCCAAGCTACCTTGATATATGTGATCTCTTTCTTGAGCAAG
This sequence comes from Cymbomonas tetramitiformis, assembly GCA_001247695.2. NCBI lineage: Eukaryota > Viridiplantae > Chlorophyta > Pyramimonadophyceae > Pyramimonadales > Pyramimonadaceae > Cymbomonas > Cymbomonas tetramitiformis. The sequence continues at coordinate 16,310 of LGRX02002609.1, read as the reverse complement.
TCGTTGAGGGGGCGCGCCATCTCAGAATAGTTTGGTCCTCCTGGTTCACCCACCAGTCCCTTGTAATAGTTCATCATGCCCAGAATAGAACGGAGCCCAGTCTTGTCCTCCGCAAGCACAGTAAAGAAGACGTCCGTAAGATGTCGGGGGCTGTCTTCCGCGTGTCTTCCGCGTGATGTCTTCCGCACCTCTTCTGGGTTCAGGAAGGCATGTCTTCCCCGAAGATGTTCGGAAGATGTACAGAAGATATCTAGGGTATCTTCCGCAAGCACATCTAAGAAGACGTCGGTAAGATGTCGGGGAGATGTCTTCTGCGTGTCGTCTGCGCGCCTTCTGAACGTCTTCTGAGTGTCTTCCGCAACTCTTCTGAGTTCGAGAAGACATGTCTTCCTCAAAGATATCCGGAAGATGTACAGAACGTATCTGGGGTATCTTCCGCAAGCACATCTAGGCTGCCACGCTTCCCCCGGGGGAAGGGGGGAAGTGTAATTCTTTTTGTAAGACTTGGGTTTGTATGGATGCTGATGCGGTATAGTATCGATACTACTGCGTAACGCCATCGCGAGGCACCTAATTCTTAGCGCAGCGCGCCTGTTCGTATTTTTGATTTTCAAGTGCAAACGAAATTTATGAAACAAATTTTCTCGCGCCTTTTCGCAAAAGGAGCAAGGTACTATGCTTTGCTCTCCCTGCTCCGATGTGGAGTCCGATAAGGAGCTTAGTTCGTCTTCTTCTTCTGGCTCGGAGGATTACTACTACGAAACCGCGGAGGACTTTTTAAACAAGAAGAAGTCCGCCAAGCCACGTAAGGCTAAAAAGCCTGATCGAAAGGAAGAAGCAAAGACAACGGGATATGAGCCAAACAATATCCAGGAAAGTCTGGAGCAGATTCCGTCCCTGATGGACCCCAAGAACGACTGCAAGTGTGGGAGGGGCTGTCTGTCGCAGTTCGAGTTTCGTCCACTGCAAGCCTACATACACGAGAAATCCAAGCTCGACGGCCGCGCTTTCAAAGACAAGATACTTGCGGAGCTTATTGCTGCTCGGAGGTTCACGCCTGGTTCGACCAAGCTTGAATACAACAATTCGCTTGGCTAACCTTCTTGGGCAAAGCGGTATGCAAGGATGCTTATCGAAGATTGCACTTCATCCCAAAGAGCACATGGCTTAAGTGGCATGCGAAAGTTTGTGGAGGAGACGTCTTGGAGAACGGAAGCAGGGGTAAGGCGCAGCTATATGACGACCCGGGCAATTTAAACTGGTCTTATTTTCTGGAGTACGCAGATGCAGAGATAAAGCCGTTGGCGGAGCCGCAACCTCAAAACGCCAAACTGCAAATGAATTCTGTCCGACCAGCAGACTGCTATGCCGCATATCACCTCTGTCGTCAAGGTGTGTACGAGGTGCAGGAGACTCAGTTCCACAAGTATCTTCGCGCTTACCTGCGCATGCATGGAATTACCATGCGCAAGCGAAAGGATTGCGCAGGGAAGTGCACGCCATGCGAGGTCCTGGCGAAGCAGCGCCGTGCTGTAAAGACAAGGGAGGACCTGGAGGACTGAAAGACGCTTAACGACGAGCACCGGAATGACTATCGTGTTGTAGAGAGTAGAGCGACGTACAATAGCACGCGCGCTGATAGTGCGAACAAGTTCGACCTCAGCGACTCGTTTGGCTTCGACGGGGCGGCGAACAACAACACCCGTTGCACGCACTTCCCCGTAAAGGTGAAGGCGATGAGCGACAAAGCCGGAGGTTTCTTCCACCTGCATCTGCAGGCAGTCGTACTGCACGGCGAGGTTTTGTGTATGTGTCTACTCATGCCGTGGGTCCCTGGGAAAAACGTGAACATGTGCCTCACGACGTTCAACATTCTGCTACGGTATGTCGTGGAGAAGACTCCGCGTTTCTTCCGACAAACTTGCCACGTGCAAATGGACGGAGGATCGGAAAACTGGAACCGACATGTGTTCGGTTTCTTCAGCATCTTGGTTCACCACGGGTTGTACAAAGAGATGTACCTACACCGGTTGCCCGTCGGCCACTCTCGTAACGACCTCGATGGCTTTTTCGGTTTGCTGAAGATACTGCTGTGGGGTAAGACTGCGGATAAAGAGGGCCACTGGTTCATTTCCTTGGAACAGTGGATTGCCTTTCTCTTCGCTTGGAAGATCGAAACTATGAACAAGCAGACCGCCATCGTCGGCTGCAACTTGAACTTCAAGGCCTGGATCGACCCGCACTTGAACCCGGAGTTTGGTGGCCACGCAGGACGAAACCGTCTGGTGCATACTTGGTGCATGTACGCCGCGCCGGACATGAAGGTCAGAGCGAAGTACAAGTTTGGTGACAGGTACGAGGAATGGCTACCAAGGGGCGTGAACGAGGATCCTAACCTTGGGCTTATTCTTTGTAATAGTTACCCCGACGTCGACTCCGCCCCGGACTATATGGACAACCCGGAATGGAAGCGGAAGGGGCAGGGGGACAAGGTGCTGGACATGGAAAAAACAACTCGTCGGAGCTGCCTAATGGGACTTCGAGCCGCCACGCCAGAGCTGGTGAGCCAGGAACGGCACGACGAGTTGAAGGCAATCTTCCCGTTGCCATTGAAGGTGGGGGACGTGCGAAAGCGCAACCCCGAACGATTACCTCCGACGTGGGACCTCCCGTTGCTGCTGACTCGTGCGCATACCCGAGCTTCCACAGTCACAAGCGACTTGCTTTTAAAGGCGCGGTATACTATGGCGGAGCAGTTCAATGTTTGTTTTGACGGCGCAACACATAAAAAGACAGACGTGGAGAAAGAAGCCAGCAACCTGATTAATGTGCAGGAGGTCGTGGCTTTTATGCGCGAGGCCAAGTATTGTACTGAGCTGATTTCCAGAAGGTAGGACACTCGTTTGCAAGCCGCGTGTAGCTGTCTCATATCCAGTGGCACAATATCCAGTGGCATAAATAATTAACTTTATTTATGCTTCCGCAGGTACGAGGACAAACACCTCCACCGCGTGTTAACTGAACGCAACGCTGATCTGCGTGGTCTTACTACCAAGATCAAGAAGTTGGAACGCCTGATCCAGCTGTTGAAGGCGGAGGATGCTGGTGCGGAGGCTCCCGCAGCTCGTGCAGAGGCAAGTGTGCCTGAAAAAACTGGAAAGAGGCCTCGGAAAGAAACTCCACCTGCTGCTGGCAAGAGGTCTCAAGGCGTGCAGAGACAAAGCAGGGCACGCAGAACATCACCCGCCTCCGAAGGCGACAGTGACAGCGACAGTGGACTTGATCTGGATCTTGTTACTCGCAGCCGCCGCATGCAGGCTGCCGCACGCAAGAAGAGGCGTGGTGGCAAGCAGCAGAAACGGCAGAAACAGCCCAGCAGCAGTGATGGCACTGATGATAGCGACGACGAGAGCTCATCCGGTCTTGATGAGTGCCTTGCTGACCGCAAGATGCGTGTCGCACCGCAGAAGGAAAAATTGCCAGACGACTACACGTTCGAGGACATGACTCCAGGCAGCTTTGCGGTGACCGTCGCAGGCGGAGAGGACACCGACAAGTGCTGGTTCGATGGTATGCTCCCGGGGCATGGTAAATCAGTCCCACTCCATTTTGTGGAGGTGGCGAGGCGGCATGACGCACGGAAGGAAATAACCTGGCAATTCTGGTTGCCAGCACAGCAACGGAGAACGTTCGAGACGGTGGAACAACTCTGTGTGGCTGGAGCTTTCGTACGGGGTCCCCGCACCCTTCGCATGAAGTGTCCGTTTGATGTGAACGAGATGTTCACATGCTGGGATGACACCGCGCCTTCTATTGTTCAAGGCGGGATTCCGGCTGGTGAGGAGAAATACGAGCTTTTGAAAGCACTAGTGGAGAACTGTGAAGAGTAGATATGTGCAGCATTGCCGTGCATGTACACATGTGGTTGTGTGGACACGCTACACGCATGGTAGCACTTAGGGTTTCGCTCGCATGGGGGCCATTCCCTCCCGAATTCTGCACGTATTTGCAAGTGCTACTATTTCAAATATATTTTGCTGTCATACTATCTTATAACACACCCCATAAGTGGTCGATTACCAAAGACCTTTGCATCTGTTACCTATCCTTTGTAAATCCGTGTGATAACGCATAGGGTTTGAGGGGGGTTTGGGGAAAATTTTTGCCAGAAACGATGGCACATGATATATACGGTAAATAGGTGCATGTTCTTGCCGTTTTACTTTCATTTGATTGCCTCCAACCTCTACCTAAAAGCAAATGCAACATTTTAGAACACTCCTCAATATGTCTAAGAGCCGCGCGTAAGAATCCTAAAAAACCCGCTCCGTACGAAGAGAAAAACTTCCGAAATTATAGCCACCCTATTTTTATGCTAAAATAAGTTCATATTTGTGCAAAAAACATCATAACACTAACCTTCAAAAAAACTCCAATTTAAAGCGAATATTCCAATTTAAAGCACTGGGCACTTGGGCGTCCTTGTCGAACTCCTCGGGCGTCTTGACCGGGAAGCCCTGCATCTTCTGCGTATTGCCCAGTGCGATTGCAGCCCTTGCCTGCAGCTCCGGCATAGAACTCTCCTGTGAGTGACCACCAGCGATCACCTCCTCACCAGCAGCAGAGCCAACGTGCTCATCTGCAGCGTATTCCTCCCGCACGTTGAAGTTGGAATCGTACTCTGCTTCGTCCTCTTCGTCATCTGAAAGCGCCTGCGCCTCTGCACCTTTGCCCCCACCAGCCTCCCCTGCTGTCTGCATGGACGACAACTCAGCAGCCAGCCTGTCCTGCACATCCGCGCTGGCGGCTGCCCTCTGCTGTGCTTAGCCTCCGGCAACTTGAGCCACTCCTCCGTGGTGATACCCATCTTGTGCTTGGGGAACATGTGCTTGAGATTATATTCGCGCATCTTGGCATTGTTCACCTCGTTCTCATACCTCGAGTTCAGGCGCTTCTTGTGAAAGTCCGGAGGCACCTGCGTATCCCGGCTCCCAGTGAAGCAACGATCTGGCGTGTGTCACATCTGGGTGAAGCAGTACTTGCACTGCTTGTCCTTCTTGGCGTCAGGGGGCGGGACCTTGTTGTAGGAGGACTTGGCCCTCTCAGCATTGTTGGCCTCCCGGGGTGGCTTCTTGTTTGCGTCTTCACCAGCAGGCGTGGATGGCTCCTTCTTCTTGAAGTCCTTGCGCTTGTCCCCAGACTTCCTGGCAGCGCCAGAGCGTCGAATGGCGGCCAACATCTCAGGGAGGTCGATCCCCAGCTGCCTGGCCACATTACAGGAGTAGACAAAACTTGACTTGCGTGTAAGGTCCTGCTGAAGGGTCAACGCCCAAGCCTCTGCACCATTCTTCAGCTTGTCCTGCACCTCCACGATGACCTCCAGGTGTCCACTATCCACGCTTAGGTACATCGCGATGTACCTAACTATACGTGTACGTTTAATGCCGCGGTGAGCCAAATTCTCGACGCGGGGTCGTGTGGCCCGTTTCAGCCATTGTTGACATGTCCCTTTTGGCCCTGAAGCATTTGGTTTATGGTATTTAGCTCAATACGATAGTCTAGGCAGGTCATCAATCTTGACAATTTCCAGAAAATGTACATTTTCAAAGCTCCGAAAATCTTAGGTACATCCCTTAGGTACATCGCGTTTGATGCATGTGTACGCCCGCTAAATGATGAATATCGATACATATTTGTTACAATGGTATTTAACACCCCTTAGGGCAGTGTGATTTCAGGGGTTTGCATTTAAACACTCAAGCACGCATTCACTCAACACGCCTTTGTAGGTACCTATAACTGATCCCGCAACATGCGCATTCACGAAAATTGATATTTCGCCTTAGGGGTTCGCACGTACGAGTGAACGATATTCATCAGGTGGGCTTGTATGGACACCGTCGGAGAACTCAGGAACGTCGGATTTCTGCCGTACGCTTGCGGAACTCCACTTGGAGTCGAAGGCTGCAGCGTATGCCTTCACTTCGCGTCCTTGGAGGAGCTGCCCTATTGCGCGACGAGCGGCCATGTTGGAAACGGATGCTGCGAGCGAGGTCAATAGCGCGGAGGGGCAATATTTTTTTGGATTCTCCAACTACATAGCAATTAAAGTTTATCGAGGTCTACTACCAGGATCCAGCAGAACGTTCGCAGAGAGACAAATGGCGAGCTTGCCGAATATGACGGAAAAACATTTATTTTGGCCTGTTTTTTTTTTGTTTTCTTCAAAAAGAGTGATTTTGAATGCATCAGAGCGTATATTGTACGGATCGGATACGAATGTTGGATCGTAATATCGATAGAAGAGGGTGTCTATTGGTTAATTGTCACTACAAGGGGCACAAAACGTCGGATTTGGGCCTTGATTTGATATGTACGGCTTAGGTACATCGTTATGTACCTAAGGCCCTTGGGTACATCCCTATGTACCGAAGGGTAGTGGACACAGGTCCTCCCACGTTATCTTGTTGGGGGCGGGGTAGCTGACTCGTAACTGCTCAGAAACGCGCTCCTTGTACTCCTTGATACGAAGCCCCTTGATGCACTCCTCGATGTTCTGCCTGGTGGTGATGTCCTCCACCATCCTGCCGGCGTTCAACGAGGCTTCCCTGCGCCTACAGCTCTTAACGTAAGCAAGGCCATCTTGTTCAGGGGTCTGCGGCTTAGCCACCAGGAGGTCCTCCTTCTCTTTGGTACCTTTCATCAAAAACTCAGCCTCTAACTCAGCCTCTGCGACGAACGCCCGCAGAGCCCAGAAATAATGAGTATCTTCAGTGCCATCGATGCCTGTAAGGCCTTTGGTCGAAGTCCCCACAGTTTGCCACTCTTCAGACTCCTCCCCGTCAGCGTCACCATCCACAAAAGCTTTACAGACTGTCCACGTCTCCTCTGCCTTCTTCATCTCATGAAAGGGGGGTAGCGCACAACGCACAGAGCCTTGGAAGGAATCCCTGACAGAGGTGTCCTTCAGGATACGAAATGCATTGGAAGCCATAATACCATTCTTCTCATACGCAGCGCACCACCACTCATGGGCAGGTGAAGTGGCATGGTCCTCTCCTGCCAGAAAAGAGGGAATGAGATCCCATATAGATCTGTAGTCTGGCTGGGAATCTCTGAGCGCCTGCTTCTGTGCTGGAGTAAGGGCCTGGAAAGCTGCAGTTTTTGTCTGTCTGCGCACTTTCGACTCGTGGGCTCGCTGCACCCTTCCCACCAGCTCCACAAAACGCCTGACGAATGCTGATCTGTCCTCATTCTTGCCACCGGTGTAACTGAGCTTTGGATCTATTTTGTCAGAACTGTCTGCGTCTCTGTCAGAACGCTCCATGTCCTCCAGACTCTCAAACGCGAACAGAAAGTTGTTGGCCGGGGGAGTTGCTGCTGCTACTGCTGCGGTTGCTGCTGCTGATGCCGGGGGAATGGACTCTGGTGCCGACTCCTCCGTGCTCATAAAGTTGCTAATCCGCCTCTGGCTACTCTTCTCTCGGTTCACTCGCCGTGCCTCCCGTGCTGCGGTCTGGCCAGCGACGACGTCCAACTCTGCCCCCGCCTCCGTGGTCAAGTGCTATGCCAGTGGGTGACAAGTGGGACCAAAGAGATATGCTCCCTCTAAGAGTGTGACTCGTTCACTCGCAGGATGAAGACTGAATTCAGACTGAGTTACGCCAGTGCACAGAGTGCCCCTGGATTCACACAGTCCTGAACATACAGAAGGATATAAGCAATGTAGAGAGTGTCAAAGATACTAGCGATAAGACCAAAGTCGCCTTCCACGCGGAATTTTCCCGAGCGAATCAGCTAGACCAGTTAGGCCAGTACACAGAGTGTCCCTGGATTCACAAGCAGCTTGCTCGCAGATGCGTACAACCTGCCAGAACCATACTACCAACGCAGAACGAGGATAAGAAAAAGTCCCCGGGACAGTTCCTGAAGGGAATTTGAAGTGAATGCCCAAGTTCTCCGAAGTCAACAGGGCTCAGATAACCAACCACAGTGAGCCAGGTCAAGCCTGAACAAGGCTACAATTCAAGCAATTGCAATATCTTTATGGCAGGAAAGATTGACCAGTAAATTAACAGGTTGAGCAACAGCTCCTCCAAATAGTTACTTCAAGTTAGAACAGCCTCCAAATGGGCAATATTCAAGTCTTATACTTTCAAGGCGCGCAGTTCATATTCTCTAATCGATCTGTCCCATGTCGGCTGGCATATCATCATCTGCCACCTATACAAATCCTAATCAGAGAATCTGCATTTGGACAATCCTAATCAAGACAGTTGATTTCATTGTCCCTTGCTGATCTTTGCTTTCTTCCTACGAGGAGCCACGTCAAGCCCTTCTTCTTCATCACTGTCACTTCTTATGGAATACTTCAATTGAGTTATATACTCATGTGTCCAACATCTCGGATATTTCCTAGGTTGCCTCTTCGTCTCTTCAGACACCCCAGCCTTATTCTCACCCATTGAAGTCAATCCAGTATCTGACCCATAAGGTTTCTTCGGTGGTGCATGAACAGTCTCCACCACAGAGGCTGGGGCATCCTCAGATATGGCCTCAGACTTCTGCTCGGTAATAGGCTGATCATCGGGCTGAACAGGTGAGGTCGGGGAGGTGCCCTTTGGTACCCAGTGAAGTTCACCCTTCTCATCCATGATCAATTGCAGTCCCAGTCTCTTCAACCTTCGAGCTTCAGCTTGTTCTTCAGCATCGTCAGCTACCAAGTCATCGAACTCGCTGACGTCATCCTCGGTGTCATCATATTCAGGCGAAGTTGGCTCCCATTTCGGACTGGCAGTGTCCATGTCATGTATGACACCCGCGTCATCTTTGTCATCCGAATCTGGTAGCTTCTCCTTACTGTTAGTGACACCTGCGTCATCATTGTCATCAGAATCTGGTAACTTCTCCTTACTCCAGGACACAGCGCCTGTACCCGAATCTTCACTGTTCGTAGACGCTGAGTGTGTAGGCTTACGCCCCTGGTAGGGAATTCCATGATATTCGTCATCGTCAATCACAATCGTCGGATTCCAGTACGCGATCCCAACGCGGCTAATCGGTAATGAGAATGGCGCTACCGGCGCCTTCAACTGAGTGGCGTCTTCTAGAAACCAGCCGCCGCCCCTATTACGCTCCCAGCGGCGTAGCGCACCAGAAGGGTGTACGATAATATGCTGCCAGCTATAATCAAGTCCAGGCTTTCGCTCCCCATAGTACGAAGTCAATGGCTCGGGAGTCCCCTTCCGAGCCCATTGCCATCTCACTGCCCCAGTATGCATAAATACAATATGCCAATCGAATGGCTTGGCCGGGCTATTGTTCCCTGGCACAACTCCTCCCCTCTTAGCTTGTTAGTACAAAGAGATGATAACTCAGAGTCATTTGTACAGCAGCTAAGATCCAGACACAGATCAGCCATGCTTATGGATGCGTGATATGCTTTTCTGATCGAACAGGTGCTCGAAGAGTTGACGAAGCAATCCAGCGGGCAGAGGGTATACAGCAGTGGAAACTCCCGCTCCTTGTTGCCCTGGATGAGGTCCCAGTTGAGCAGTTTCCGGATGTGATCCCAGAGTCTGTTGGTGAAGACAAGGAGTATCCATCGTGCAGTACCGTAGATCCACTGGAGGAGGCGACTGCGTCCAGATGCAAGTAGGCTTGCGATAGCCAGTACCATACATACAGTAAGAGCAATACAACGGGGTAGGTAACCGGCGAACTACGGGTCGAAATCGCAGCGCAAAAGGAAACCTGCCCATCGGATTTTCCATAAACCAATGCTGGGGTTTGAGAAAGTCAAAAATTTGGAGCGTTCGGCGTACACAAGCATCAGCCTGTCGCAGTTGTCGCACCCCAGTGGTCTTAGCCTGACTGTATTCGGTGCACGGTGGACTAGCCCAGATGACGTCAAAGTAACCAGGTGCATAACGCTTGAAGTCCCAGTCCTGAACCTTCTCAGCGTAGGTAGGTTGCCAGCGAGGATCCTGATCGACGGTGACCACAGTGCTCTTCGGATAACATGACAGGAAACTTCTCTCCACACTTCCTGTACCACTGAAAAGGACTAGTAGTCGCAACTCGCGTGTCGAGACCCCAGAGCCCAGAAGAGCTAGATGCGTCACAAAGGCGTCAGCGGAGCGACAGTATTGTTCCCAAGGTAGGCAGTTGTCCAGAGAAGTGAGTTTTACTTCATCAGAGGTGTCCAGGAAAGTTAAAGCTCCGACGCGTTCCCGCCTTTGCTTCCGCTGCATTCTGACCTCCTGTAAGGCTTTTTCCCGGGCTTGTCCTTCTCGTGATAGTCTCAGGTGTTCGAACTCCGTGAGCTGTTCGAGTTCACCCCCGTAGTTCAACGCCTCACGGGTCTTCCAGGAGTCATGAGCGTTAGAGTACCCAGTCCAGCGAACCAGAAATTCTTCTACTTCCTTGCCTCCTTTCATAGGTTTCACTCTTCGAGCCAGAATCTTAGACACATGGGTCTGGGATTGTCCATCCACGAGAACCTTGGCAGGAGTAGGTATTTGTCGACGCAGCGCAAAGGCTTCATCCGCGGTGCGGTATTCCTTGAGGCGATGCTGCGCAAAAACATCGTGGATACGCCATTTAGGGGGTAACTTGAGCCGGTAAGCCACCGGAGCTCCTCTGTCAATTTCGGGTAGCTCTCGCTGCTGGTCGCTGAAGAACCTCTCGGTGATGGGTAAGGGCCCGTGCCAGCGAGGTCCCAGCTTCCTGAAGGATTCGCGGTTCATGATATTTTCCGTGAGATGCTTGGCATCTACCCAGACCAAGTCTCCCAACTGAAAGGATTTGGCGGTGTGACGCTGGTCAAACTGATGTCGCTGGCGTTGCTGTGCCAGTTCTAGCTTAGTGCGGGCGTCCTCTAGTTGAGCCGCGAATTTACTAGCCATCTCGTGTGCCGTACCTTCTCCACCCTTACGCTTGGAGTGTTGTCCAGCAGCCGCTTGCAGGAACAAGTCCAGTTGCGACATAGGCGAGTGCCCCAAGACCAACTCAAACGGGGTAAAGCCGGTTACATCGCTCCGCGTATCGTTTATGGCGAACTCTACGTTGGCACACCACAAATCCCAGTCCTCTGGATTGCTGCCTACGAAGGACCTTAGCATGTCTTCTACCACGCGGTTGGTATGTTCAGCTTGTCCGTCCGAACGAGGGTTGTAAGGCGTGGTGGAGGCCACTTTAGTTCCCATAAGTCTCATCAATTCCTTCCACATAGCATCCTGAAAACGAGGGTCGCGGTCAGAGACAATCTTCATAGGGGTGCCATGTAGTTTCCAGATGTGGTCGAAGTAGATTCGAGCGATAACCTCAGAGGAGCTGTCCTGGAAGTTCAACGGGATGATGTGAACCATTTTGCTGAGCTTACATGTGAAAGTAGCAAAGGCATCGTGATTCCGCGCCGTGACTGGCAGTCCAGTAACAAAGTCCACACTGACCACTTGCCATAGTCGCGTAGGAATAGTGTGTGGGTTCAGCAATCCATCCGGGTAGGAATTTCTCGGTCGCACCGCTTGACAGATAGTGCAAGATGAAACCCAGCGTCCCACATCTTCTGCTGCCCCTTTCCACCAGAAGCGTCGCAGTACTCGTTCCAGAGTTTTGTCCCTGCCCGCGTGTCCAGCTGAAACAGATGCATGCGCCTCTTGCAGTACTACCTCACGGAGGGGTGAATCTTCTCCCAGTACCAACTGATAGCGCCCAGCGCTCACCCTCCACAACACATCTCCCACTACGCAGAAGTCACGAGTGCGTTGATGCGGAGCTTCTTGGATTTCCTTCCTTAAAGTCTGGAGGGGACCAGGTCGCCCATATTCCGCTTGCAGCGCTTTGAGGAACTGGCCTCCTGATATCTGCTGATGCAGGTCTCGAACGCTGGCCGCTTCTCCAGTACGCACGATAGGAGGGGGGGAACTCGTTTTCCTTTCCCGCTTGACACGCTGTCGAGCTGGAGGGGCGTACACCACTAGCAGGGGCCAAGGCAGATCCAGAAGGGCTCCATCCGGGGCGGCGAACATCTGCACAGGTTCTCCTTGAGCGTCATGGGTAGGAATAATGTACTCCACTCTCATTCCCGCAGATCTGAACAACTGCCGCCACTGTGGCATGCGAGATTGAAAGTCAGGAAGGACGAAGAGAGCTGAAGTATTCTCAGGGTCCAGACGCCATTCTTCCACATATTTCCTCAGTACGGCCTCGATGGTCAAATGGTTGGAGGAGAAGGGAGGATTACACCAGACGTTCAACCCTCGCCAGTTTTCCTTCAAGCAGTCCGTCCAGTAGCGGTTGACCTGACGATTCTTTCCTCCCAAGTCGCAACAGGCGTCCACCTCGAAGGGTCCATATTCTTGACTCAAGAAGTCGAACATGTCCGCCCGGAACTTCCAGTCCTGTCGATCGCTGGGCTCCAGGAGTCTGGTTGAAGCCTCGCTGCACTTCGGCGTTGCTGAGAAATCAACAGGGGTCTTCCTGGGAGAAGGGGGTGAGGATGCTGTCAGTTTGCCAGAGCGCGTCTGAACTGCCAGGGTGGCTTTCTCGTACCCAGTTTCGGCCAGCTGCAGGGTATGTAAGGCGTCCATCCAGAGTTGAGGGGAGTCCATCCAGGTGAGAGTCCCACTGTACGCGAGGACTGGTTCAGGCTCTTTGGTCTTGGCGCTGTTGGACTTGCGCTCCTTCAACTTGTTGGGATCTACCACTCCCAGGGGCGCGCGTCCTTGGCGGGACTCTTTACCAGCTGCAGGTCGAAACTTGCTGGCAGTGTCTGCGGCCGAGGGAGGTCGCTGCGGTTTCCCAGTAACCGGATGCACAAAGCCAGCTTCTACCAGTCCTTCTCTCGCGGAAATTTCCTTGTAGTCGGGTCGCCTGGACAGAGCGTCTGGAACCCAGAGTAGCGCCCCAGGGATGTATTCCATCTCGGGTACCCCTACCTCCACTAGATCCATGTACCATCGGGCTTGGCGTCGGCTGAGAGGTTGTCCGGGTGCCATTAACCAGACTAGGGGCTTGTGGTCACCCTGCAATTGGAACTCAGTCCAAATGAGGTAGTGTCGCCAAGTTTGCGTAGTGCAGTGATGGAGAGCGCAGAGTTCTCTTTCGCCAGCATGGTAGTTCTGCTCGGCTCCATTAAACTGTCTGCTCTCAAAGGCGATAGGTTGCAATCCATTTCCTACGTCTTGCATCAGTACTCCCCCTAGTGCCACTCCACTGGCGTCAGTTTGTACCACGAAAGGATGCCGTCCTTCGGCCGCCGCTTTCATATCGGGTAGCGCCAGAGTGGGGGAAGAACATAGCGCCTTCTTAATCTCCTCGAAAGCCCAACGCTGCATGGGTCCCCATAGCCAAGCGACATCCCCTTTGGTGAGCTGAGTCAAGGGTTGTGCTACTTCAGAGAAGCCCAGCATGTACCGCCGGTAGTACCCAGCCAACCCCAAAAATTGGCGCACATGCGTGGCGTTTTCCAGAGCGGGCCAGTCCCTGATGGCGGCCAGCTTGTCATGTTGAGGTTGACTTCCTTCCCGTGAGATCACGTGCCCCAGAAAGCGTATCTGGGTCTGCAATAGTTGACACTTAGACTCTTTGAGGTAGATACCCTGGTTCTCACAGACTTCGAGAAATTGCTGGAGATGTGAAAGATGCTCCTCCAAGGTGTTGCTGAAGAGGATACAATCGTCCAGGAATATTCTTACAAAAGGAAGATGTCCCAGAGCGCGCTGCATGCGTCTCTGATAGCAGGAAGGACTGTTGGTCAACCCCATGGGCATCACCAACCACTCATACGAGCCATAGGGAGAAGTGAACGCCGTCTTTTCCACATCCTCAGACGCCATAGCCATCTGCCAGAATCCATCGACCGCATCGAAGGAGGAGAAGTACTTGGCCCCATGCATGGAGTCGAACAACTGCTGAATGTCGGGAAGTGGATATTTGTCCTTGACAGTCAGGCTGTTGATGGCTCGGAAGTCGCAGACCATTCTGAGTACTTCAGGTTTCCCAGGCTTGGGAACCATCAGCACTGGTGCAGCGAACGGACTTGAGGAAGGTCTGATGTAGCCCTTGCTCAGGAGTTCATCCAGGCGTTCTCGCAATTGAGTCAGCTCCACCATGGACATCTTGTAGGGCCTCTTAGCGGGCGCGATGCCATTCCATCCCTCTTGCAGTCTCACGTGGGCCACTTCATCTTTTCGCAGGGCGTCAAAGTTGGGCAGCGCTTCGCGAATTACTCGAGGTGAAAAGGACTCGATCAGCTCCTGAAACTTCTTTCTCCACTCGGGGGAGATTGAAGGGTCCTCCAAATTCTCGCTGGTGGCCACCGCTGATAACATCGAAGTCCCTACCAGAGGTGTCGCATAGGCCACTAAGATGTCGTGGGGTGTCGCGGCACTGTCCATTCCCGCATATCTGCGCCGATAGGCTTTGATCTCCTTGGTCGCTTGAGCCGCTGATAACATTACCATCGGTTCCAGAGCCATCGCGGTTCTCTCGCCTTTGCGTGTAGGGCTACGCCCTGGCGAACATCCCCGTATCCGCACGGATTTGCCATGCTGGCGAAACTTGACTGATCCCCACCCATCATAGTCCAGCGTGACCGGCGAGAGGTGTCTCAACCACCTTCCTCCGAGTACAATGTCCACCTTGATGCCCAAAGGAAGTACTCGCATCTTGATGACCTCGGAGTAAGTCCCCTCGGAAGTCTCGGCGGTCAGCTTGCCGTAAGCGACTTGCGCAGAGGTCTGCACTGACCCATCCGCGAGGGTAACGTTCAGCGGCATCCCATTAGCGCGAACTGTGAGGTTCAATCTCTTGACGCACTCACTGGAGATGAATTCATCCGAGGCACCCGAATCCACCAGCACGCGCACTCGCTGTCCCTTCAGCAAGGCCCAGAACACCAATAGCAGCGTTCCCTCTTTGTCCCGAATCGCAGTCAGCTGACTGTCCTGGTTCCACATTACTTGACCATCGCGTCGCAGATGTGCACAGATGGCTGCTCGCACTGGGTGATGCAAAGGTACGCGCTGCTTAGACCGGATAGGTCTTGTGCGCGGTGGTGCAGGCTGAGAACGAGGATCCGGACCAAAGTACCATCCACCTTCCAGGTCGCGATCTGCTTGTAGCTGCCGCTCCTTAGCGCGTCGCTCTTGTCCCTGAGCGCGTCGTCTGGCGCGGCTCTGCGTGCGGCTTTCCAGAGGGTAAGAGCGAAGAGGTTGGATGGACATCTTCTCCTCCTCTTCCTCCCCAGCGCTGTCTTCTGGTTCGGACTTTTGAGTGAACGAGGGGGGTTCTTCTTCCCGCGGTGCCGCCTGGGCGTTGGTGACGTTCGCTGGTGCTGCCACTGCTTCATTACCTTCCAGGATCGGCCGCAGACGATGGCGTTGCTGTTTCTGAATGGTCAGTAGCAGTTCCAGGTGGGTTTCCTCCTGGATGGTTTTCAGGGGAGTCGGCTCCACTCCTTCTGTCACCGTTGTCAACACACTTGGGTTGTTCTCCGATCTGGCGGCGGCCAGCTGTCGCTCCATCAACTGCTGCGTGAAGTTGAGCGACCGCTGGGAGTCCTCGAGGTCAGAAATGTCCCCAGAAGTTGCGGGCTGAGAACTGGATGGAGATAAGGTCAAATCCAGAGTTGTCGCGGGATTCGCATCTGATGGTTCCGCTGAGTCCGGGGAGAGTGAATCACCACTTGCTGTTGAGGGTAGAGCCAGGTGAGCAGCCTCCTCCGCCGCTTCCCTTTCTCGCTGGTTCCATTGGTGCACCCTGTATAGACTGCACCATGCGTCTGGAATTCCTACAACATCTCCACCAGAAACTGGGATAGTACCGCACTCGGTCTCCAGAGATAGCTGAACTGCTCCTTCGGTTATCGTTAGGTCAGGGGTGACCTTCCCATGCCATCTGTACCAGCGGCGGCGATATCTGCGCCACCCTTCTGGTACCCATGCATTTCTCCATTTCTCATTCTCCTTTACCAGCGCTGCCGCGGCCATGTACTCCGGGTGCGTCATCTCTCTCCAAGCACGCGTGCGATCCGCCAGTGACTCTGCTCGAAGTCCTGGTGGTTCATCTCCCAGCCTCGTAACCTCTGCCTCATGCTGCCGTCGGTCTCGTACCGTCTTCGGAGTTCTGCTGCGAGGTTTTCCAGTGCGCTTGCGCGCTGCACTCGTAGTGCTCTCTGCGCTTAAGGACGCCCTCTCTGCCAAGGCTGGACACGCTGCTGGTCGAGACGTCGAAGGAAACACCTCGGGTCGAAGTTTAAAAGGTGGGGGTTCTGAAGCTGGGCCAGTTTTTGAAGTTCCACCCCC
>LGRX02002608.1:0-10900 GCA_001247695.2 Cymbomonas tetramitiformis | reverse complement strand
TCATCCTCGGACAACACCTGCGACTTCACACTGCCCGCACGACTGGCCGTCTTCCTAGCAGCCACCATGCCCTGGTACTCTGCCTTCAACGCCTCAGGGTTGCCAGTGGCGCCCTTCTGCTTGTCCTCCGGTGCCTGTTTGGCTCTGTACTTGTCTTTCTCGTCGTTGGACAGCTGCTGCCAGTCCGTCACCAGGATGCCCCAGTCAGAGTTCTTGAAGCGGTTCTTCAAATTGTACATGCGCAGGGCGGCATTCTCCGCGTCCCACCACTTGCTGGAACCAAGTCTGCTCTCGTGGAACCCAGCAGGCATCTTGACGTGTTTGTAGCCGCTCCTGCACTGCTCAGGATCGGACTCATGCCAGCCCCCTCCAAAGCAGCGTAAGCACTTGGGCTTGTCGTTCGTACGAACGCCCTCTGCTGGCGGCGGCGTCTTGTTGTAGGAGGTCTTCTTAGCTCTTTCGGCAACATTCACCTCCTTCTTCATCTTCTTAGAAGGTGGTGTCTCTGCCTTCTTGCTGCTCTCCAGTTCGCCTGACTGCCCTTCCCCAGCGGACTCAATCTTCTTGATCGAGTTCTTTATCGCCTTGAGGTCGAGGCCATGTTGGCGCGCCTCCCAGGTGGAGTACTGGCAGCCACACCGCCTGGTGATCTCCTGAAGGAAGGTGAGGATCCAAGACTCTGCATCGCCCTTGAGCTTGTCTTGAACCTCGATGATGGACTCCAGGTCCTTCCAGGTCACCCGATTGGGTGGCGGGAATTGTGCCCTCAGTTGCTCCTTCACCCGCGTCTGGAAGACCTTGATGCGCAGGTTTTCCACGCAGTCCTCGATGAAGGTACGCAGCTCTTCGTCGCTCAACACCTTCCCAGTGTTAAGCTGCATTTCCCTGCGTTGGCACATCTTCATGTAGGTCAGCCCATCCTGCCCCACCTCCTGTGGCTTCTGTATGTGTCAACAGATCCACTTTCTCTTGCGTCCCTTTCATCATGAACTTCTTGTCAAGGGCAGCGATGAAACCCCTGAGCGCGTAGAAGTACTGGGTATCACGGGTGCCATCATGTCCCGTCAAGCCTTTCAGCGAGGTTCCATCAGTTAGATAGTCGTTGGAAACCTCCCCTTGGGCGTCTTGGTTCGTCACTGGCCTCGCTATCACCCACGTGGTGCCAGTGTTCATCTCATTAAAAGGGGGCCTAGCACACGGGATGGTACCCTCGAGTGGGCCATGCTCACTAGTGTCCTTGAGGACTCGGTCCATGTTGGAGGCCACTACACCCCCTTTTTCATAGTTCTCACGCCACCAGCTGAGAGTTTGCGAATTCTCGCCAGCCAGACACGCAGGGATGATATCCCACAGATACTCAAAGTCAGGGGGAGTCTCTCTCAGGGTCTTCATCTGTGCATCGGTGAGCGTGCCAGCCCCGGACCTGAGCCTCCTTCTGACGTTGGCGTTGTGCTGCCGTACGAAATTCTCGCACATGTCGGCGAACTCCCTCAGGAACTTGGGACGATCTTCTTCCTTGGTGCCCGTGTAGATGGGCAGCGTACCAAGGTTGATGCGCGCGGAGTCAGTGTACTCCATGTCTTCCTCAAAGATTACCAACGGCTCTTGGGCCTGGGCTTGAGGTTGTACTGGTGCTTGGGCCTCAGGCTGTACTGGTGCTTGGGCCTCAGGCTGGCCACTGGCAGCCCCTTCCTCTCCTTCCAGCTCTGTGAAGTGCTGGCTCACCCGTATCGCTCTCTGGGCACGCCTCTCTGCCCTTTGTTGCTCCTGACGGTCAGTCTTGGATTCCGTTGCTATCTTCCCGGTGGAGAATGGATACTGGTATGAAGGCTCTTTTCACTCCACACTTCCAAGCTTACCAGTACGGATGAATCCGTCCCTGGCTTCACCTTTCAGTGCTTTGCTCTAAGTAGCAATCACTGCCAGGATAGTCTCGTCCATGACTGGTGAGCAAGGTTCCGTCTGTGACCTGACCCTGTCTTATACTGGCTCTTCTAGATGTCCAGCAAGGTTGCCTCAGCCCTCAGTGTCTCTGGTCCACGCAGTAAATCAGCAGAACGCCAGCATGGGTCAAGTGGCTACAAAGAATGCTGTCGTGATAGTGTCCACTGACAGTCCTGTTTCGCTCTACGCCTTCAGGCGTACCAGTACGGATGAATCCGTCCCTGGCTTTACCGTCTGGTGCTTTGCTCCAGCAGGATGTCACTCCCCGAAATAGCCCAGCACATAATTCTCAACGCTGCAGTCATGGTGTACAATTGGCAACCGGTTCCGCTCTGATCGCTGTCGCTGTACTTTGCAAGACTGGTGAACTTCGAGTACATCAACAGTCTGCTTCCCTCAACCTCTTCCAAGGCTTACCAGTACGGATAAATCCGTCCCTGGCATCACCATTCAGAGGTCTCGTTCTTCAGGACTGCTGTTGAACTCTCAGCATTACAGACGACATGTCTGTAATATGGCACATTTTTGTTTTGAAAAAGACTGTTAATTACAGTTCTGACGCTATCGCACAAGAGCAAGTCCACAAATGTATATCTTTACAAGCAGAAGAATACTGTATCTTATAAATTATCTCATAACACTGCTATTTTCGCGGTCTTAAGCGAGTCCTGGCTATTTTCGGAATCACTGTTACGAAGGCAAAACAAAAATGAGCGTCTGCCTCACTCCTCCACGCCGCCCTACTTATTCTCACTATCTCTTAACAAGTGTAACACCCGCTTGTCTTTCCGTATCTCTTCACTGTCATAACTCCTCACGCGTACCGTACAGCGCGTGTCATATGTTCGTCACAGAGACTGCTACAGCAAGTGTCACAACCCGGCTGGGGTACACGATAAGCCGTGGTTTGTGACAGCATGCGTCGGCTCTGGTGTGTGGCCCTACCGTTGCGGCGGGGATCACACCGGAGGGGCAGGTTCGATCCGGCAGGTGGTGCGGCGGCATCGGCGTCCGCCGTGCCGGCCCCTGCTATGCCTGTCTCGCAGGTGGAGGATGTGGATCCCGCGCCAACTCAATCGGCGCGGGTGACCACCACGGAGGCGACGTGCGGTGAGTTCGGGGGCTTCGTGCAGACGGTTAATCACGCCGCCGTCCACCCGTCTGACCTGACAGGCTATGACACGGACGACTACGAGGATTTCGCGGACGGTACTTTCGCGGTGAAGCCGCGGGCTCCGGCCGGTACTGTCGGGTGCGGTGTGCCGCCTTTCGGCTTTGGCAAGCCGGCGATCGGAGCTCTCGCGGTGCTTTCCCTCTTCTGCATTTCTTTTGCAGGTGTGGCTGTTTCGGCTTCCACGGCTTCTGCTGTGTCATCTTCGTTCTGCATCGGCTACGGAGATGCCTTCGTCGCCTAGTGGTGATCTCGATTGGGAGGCTCCGTCAATTTACTTTATGAATGATTTTGTTGAATCGGTGATGCCGGCTCAGGGTTTCTTATTGACTCGCAGTGTGCCGCCACTTCAGTCGCCTGAGCCTCCTGACAGACTGAGCTTCCTAGCCTTTCAGGATTTAGCTCAAGCAGATTTATGTTACGGCATGGCATCCTATTACGGTATGGCTCTGTGCGGGAGCGGTCCTTTCGGGGATCCTCCCTACGGCATGGGCTTGAGTGGGGCCACCGTTGGCTTTTATGATGCCGTCGGCTGACCTCTTGATCACTCTGGAGGCACACCAACATGGTGGTGTGCAGAGCTCCTGTGACCTCAACAACTTCTTCAATCTGGTTTATGTTTTTCCTTTGACTCCTTTATATTCTTCAATCTGACTTGCTAGCACGGTTCTTTTCACTAGTTTAGCGGGACCTTACTTGCCCGTATGTTTCTGCTCACGTGCTACCTAGAGGGTTCCAATTTGTGTATCAGAATAGCACAGTTGGATTAGCAGTTAGAACTTGTCACCCTGGCTCCTGCCCTAACAGCTTTACATTTTCTGACTCTCCTAGTCAGTCACCACCCACAGTGCTGGGGTGGTGTGCTGAAATATGTATAGGCAGCCCTGACCGGGAGTCCCGGTGCAGGCCCCTATGACAGACTCCTAGGACCAACACTGGACTGCTGACTGATTTGTAGGTTCGTGCTGTGACACACGCTGTGTCACAGGTAGGCTAGACTCCGAGACCGTCCGAGACCGTTCCGGGTATACGTCTAGCTTAGGGTTTATTTATCTCATACAGTTTATCCACACTGAGAACGGGACTATCTGATATCTGGTGTACTAGGATATTCCGGTAGCTGATGCGGTTGCGGATGGGGCCAATCGATAGCTCAAACGAAAGGTATTCGCCTAATGAATACAAACGCTTTAGAATCGAATAGTGGAAAAAATTATGCTTCATGCTACATGCAAACAATTGTTTAGAAGAAGGGGGTGTGCCAGACGCAAAATATTGCACACGCTGAACCGCTTGCGCTTGTACCTCCGGGGTACCTAGTGATAGTTCATAGTACAAACGATAGATGGCATGCGACATATGATCTATTCCCCAAAAACAGGACATAATCTATATTCCCCATTATGCACTTTTATATTCCTGAATCATTATGCTACCCATCGGTATGCTACTAATCTGACGCAAGAAGTGGCTAGCACACTTACCCCGGTGACAATGGCGGTTCCAATGGACTATATTCAAGAGATGCGGGGATTTGATCCTGATGCACATGATGATATCACAACGTGTATTTGTCAAGATCGCTAGGAAATATATACGTTTGTGTATACTATTTGTTTTTATTTGCAACTAACGTCACATTACTTACAGTATACATATGTGTTAAGTCTTTATATCTATAGGCTATTTTATACTGCTAGCTTAGTACTCGAAGTGGCTACCATTATCGCTACTACCGTACCCGTGGGACGGTTCGAAATCATAGTCAACCCATTCGCCGACATCGTTGTAGTCCCCATAACACAGATATGGCATGCTGCGTGATTCTTCTGCGTTCTCATTATCCGCGTTTGCTTGTCTATTGTTCTGTGGTGATGACATCTGCTCATCTGTATACCGCCAGTGACACATGCACACCTTGCCTGTTCGTGGTTTTTCGATTAGGATGCCTTGGAGAATCGATTCAAATTAAATTTGTCGGTCCAACGCGCAGATGAGGTATAGGCGGGTCCGGCTCATGGTTTTTCGTTTGAAATGATATATGATAAGTTGGTGTCTTATTTATGTCTATCAATACACACGGTTTTGACAATCGTGCTAAGCTAACGCCAGAGCTTGACAATCGTATACGATTGTCAAACGTGAGTCAAGGAGACGAACCTAACGCCAGAGCTTGACAATCGTATACGATTGTCGCACTTCTCAGTGGATAGACCAACTGCTCTTACATCCCCAGGGCATGATCGGACTGACAGGCTGTGTATCAACGGGGTCACCGTCCCACGACCTTCGGCTGTTTCGAAATCTAAGAGGTTGAAGTAATGGATAAACGTCATTTTTTCAACACATAATGCATCTTCCGAACAACGTCTTGTTAAAAATCTTTCGGGACATTCCTTTCAGGCCTGACCATTCCAATGAACCATTATGTATGTATCTCGGGAATCTGTGCCGAATAAGATATGTGTCTGCGTACGGTTCAACGATACAATAATCGAGCGTGCGCAACCCGCGCTAAGTGTTGGGCTAGTCCCTTGCGGCAACGCTATCACCCGTTCTATTCTTACCGCCTATATTTTTGTCATGGAGGACGCCAACCTTAATCTTTTAATCAATCGAGCCCACGTCTCCCTGCTACGCCTACAGAGCATTTATCGTCAAAAGTATCCTGAAATGGTGGCACCTCGCGGAATGTGCATGTCTCCGAAATTAATTGCGGACCTCAAAATGTGCGCGCTCGACACGACGCTGTTAACGCCACTGCCCGAGTCCATCCACGAAAATGTTCTACATGTGAGGTTCAATTCGACTAACAGTTCAGAAACATCTTCACTTCCCATGTTGGAATGGCAGATTCGATGTGGCGATGATACTTGTTCCCCATTCGTTTCCATGCTCCATGTGCCCAATGTTCCGTTGGTAAATATTAGTGTGTTGCTCCGTTACGATGACCTGTCAAACGCTGGGGTGTGGGCGATCGATAGCTTATCAAACTCGCCGGCAACCGATAGAATTCTGAATCGTTTCCCCGATGTATACAAGACTTGCGGTCTGGCTGCACGCGTAATACTCATTGTTGATGGATATTTGCGCTCTGGTCGCTCCTATTTCAACCCGGTTCCCCGCGGGTGACGTGGAGGCACTACCTCATATTCACCGACTTCAAGCTCATGGGTGGATGACCGCAAGCCCTTGCAGTGGCTCTTCGCGCCAGCGCAAGAACTAAGTCGTCGCCAGGCACGGTGGTACGAGTACTTGGTGGAAGTGGGTGTGCACCAGATGGAGCACGTAACTGGCCGATGCTTGGTAGTTCCGGACGCCCAATCCAGGCGACCCGACTACAAGCAATCATCCGCCAGGGAGGGGCTCAAGGAGAAGGGCGTGGTCGACTGGGACACAGAGGAGCCTCGTCAGAGTGTTCCAAGAGAGCCGGACGAGAACCCGACCACCATCGATCGTATCCCACCTCGGTGTTCGGTGCAATCGACGAGGACGACACAGACGAAGAGCCGTCCGAGGAGCCGGCTAAGGTCAAGGTCCCCGATGACCCTACCTCTGTGGCTAAGGTCAAGATCCCCGATGACCCTACCTCTGTGCTCGACACCACATTCGATTACGCAGACTCTGAGGACGAGTCCGTACCTCCAGTTAGCCCTCCAATGGTCGTCGGCGAGCTCACCTACCTCAATGGGCTCATCTGGGTCGAAACCCCCGACCTGTGGGAAGACGCTGCCGAGACGCTGCACACCGCGGAGCGAGCCCTGTAGGACGAGCAAAAGTTTATATAGGGGGCAATTGCTTTATGAAAAAGTTTATCTGTAATCTCATAGTAATTGGTATCTCGGAAGTTTGCCTCTCAAGCACGAGATGCGTGTTCATTACAAATGAAGTTGATTACACTTGTTTGATTTCAATATCTGATGAGCCCGTCCAATAAGTAAAACAGCGTTTTACAGTGCACGGCATGCCGATTCTATTTAAATTCTAACAAAAGTTCATTAGTTCGGCATTAGAAATTAGAAATTGAGTACCTGTTAAGAGTTTGCTACATGTGCATCCTCGAATATCCATTACAATTCATCAAGAGTTGCGACGTAGGTCCCCTCTCATGGAATAAAGTCGAAGTGTGAAATACATACAAATGTTCACAAGGTACTGCTGCTAAGTACACTGGGTGCCATAAAAACATAATGCAACAACATGTTAATTTGTACCATTTGGACACATATGCCTCCAGACACAGTATGTTGGATTTTGTAGAAGACACTGATAATTTCCGATTTCTCTATCACTTCACAAATTAACATGTGGAAATAGCTAAAATTGGTATTCCTGTTGAAGCATCTGCCAGACTTTCAAAATTATGTGCAGTCAAGCCCAACGGAGAGCAAAGCCTAGGAGGGATTTGATGCTGCTTGCGTTGGAAGGGTCAGAGGGCAGATAGACTGGAGTAAAAAAAAATAGTGCTAAGTACACTGGGTGCCATAAAAACATAATGCAACAACATGTTAATTTGTACCATTTGGACACATATGCCTCCAGACACAGTATATTTGATTTTGTAGAAGACACTGATAATTTCCGATTTCTCTATCACTTCACAAATTCACATGTGGAAATAGCTAAAATTGGTATTCCTGTTGAAGCATCTGCCAGACTTTCAAAATTATGTGCAGTCAAGCCCAACGGAGAGCAAAGCCTAGGAGGGATTCGATGCTGCTTGCATTGGAAGGGTCAGAGGGCGGATAGACTGGAGTAAAAAAAAATAGTATGTGGTGAACTTTCCAATGTATCCCTTACATCTTGTAACCCTTTGCCCAGAAACAATTTGAACCCGGCCCGAGACAGAGCACAAGCGTCTGCTGTATCACAGCCCATGCAGCCCAAAACACTTAGTCGTGCAGCTGTTGTTCAGCATCGGCGTCGTTATCATCATCAGCGTTCTTTGAGGCAGCACCACCAGTAGAGTCGGTCTTTTTACCCTTGCCCACTCCACTCACGATGTCATCTATCCTAAGCAACATAGCGGCAGCCTCAATTGCTGTCTTCATCGTTTGTGCCTTCACTTGGAAGGGCTCCCACACTCCCAACTCCTTCATGTCCGTAATTTTGCCAGTGTGCCCGTTGATTCCCATGGTCGAAGTGCCATCAGAGGCATGCTCCGCGCGCAGCTGGCACACCGCGCCCGCCCCATACCTCCTCAGCAAAGAACAACAGCCCATGTTTCTGTTCCAGGGGGCGCCCCTCCCAAAGCAGCACCTCTCAACGGCTCGCACAAACTTCCTCTACTCCCCTCATAGCCTCCCTCCCTACAACACCTTGCACAGCTTCCTCCTACGCCTCAACCTGGACTCATCAATTCTTCACTGAGCAGTTGCGATCCTGCAACCCCCTTGTTCCGACACCTCATACCTCAAAGTGTGTATGCCCCACACCCGATACAAGCACCGCACAAAGGCTAACTTGACACTCCAGGTCGATTTCAATAAGGAAGGACTGGCTCGGAGGCAAGCACGCAACGGCGAGGCACAGGGGCGAGTGAAGCAGTATGGCTGCGCGACGAGGGCGGAAGGGGGGGGCTTCACCTTGGTGAGTGTGCGGATAACGTTGGCACCGCAGTTCTGGGTCAAAGTGCGAGGTATCACTTCCAGTGCGGTTGCCACAGCTTTGTACGGCCACTGCCAGACCCCGTCGAAGGCCCACGGGCGACACGGCATAAGTCATAAACGAGGCAGATCAGCAAGAACGTAGGCGTTGGCACACCAAGCGCCGTGCAGCGTGGCACATAGCAGGGGCGCCGGTGAGCAGGCCAGTTGCAGGGCACGAAGGCGCGCCCAACCGTCGCTGCAACACCCTATCCTACACTGCATAGTACTCGGCGAGAGACACTGTTCAAGTCCTCGCCCGCGGCAAGACGCAACCTGACTGCAGGTGCATCGGCCTCAAGTTGCCACGCCGGGGCACTACAGCGGCGCAGCAGCATATACAGTGGCCCCTACCTTCTAGCAAGGCAGTTCCTGCCGTGTGGATCCTTTCAAAATCGCACACGTTCGTGCAAATATAAAGGGGAGGGCAGCATAACACACCTGCTCAGCACCTTCAACTGAAGCTGCTTTCTCGCTGAGAACACGGGAGACCGCCATTTCCGCAGCGCCACCACCTGCAGATCGAGGCGACCACGCAGCAAGTAAGTCTCAGCAGCGGAGATAATAGGAACGCGGGCCCAGGTGGAGGATCGCACACAGCACTGAGATGTAGTTTACAGGCCGTACGCTGGAGAAGCGACGCACACCACTCGAAGCGAGGCGGTCCGATCAGTGAGAGGAAAGAGAACTAACCAGGAAGGAGCTTGGGTTCCAGCATCACGTTCCGTGCAACGCCCATCGCGTCGTGCAGGTTGCGCTCTACCTCGTTGAGAGTATCCTGTGAGTAGTGCGGCGCAACACCTCAAAACCAGCTACAGGAGGAAACAACTGCAACTCCGTGCTCGATCGACCACCTCGCAAGGGCATCTCAACACCCTGTCAAGAAGAATATTCTGTGGTTGTCGTCAAACTGCATCTGAGGGCAACAATCCTCTCCCAACGACACAGCTTTCGTAAACGGGCCTGCTGGCTGAGGAAGACATTTGGGCACCGTGGGAGGTTGTGTTGGGGGAGTGAGGAAAAACACCTTTGAAGGGCCGCGGAGGAGGATGCTGCAAGCCTTGGGCTCCTCGCAGTCCACAACGAAAGCGAAGTACTCCTCCCCGATCTTTTCAACCTCGAAGAGACCACACTTCGTCCCAACGTCGGATTCCTGAAGCTCCTCCGGCCGATGCACGATGGTGGCACCGCTCGCGCGGGCGATCCTGTAAGCACGGCCAGTATTAGCTTTTCGAAGAAACCGGATACAACAAAGAACACCTCTCTCGGGCGAGGTCGAACGAAACTGAGAGAGTCCATCCAACTAGTTTGAAGAACATGTCTAAGAGGACAGTGTCCACTGCAACAACCCTGCGAGGACAGCGATAGTAAGCGGCACTTCTTCTTGCAAACCGCACCTGTTATTGTCGGTTTTGCGGATCCGACGGATCGCGGAGACGCCCGCCTTCGTGAAGAAGTGCGTAGCGAGATCGCTAAGTCCTTTCTCCGTTACCACAAGATCTGGCTTGAATGCAATGATTTGAGCGCACACATTTGCAATCCAGTCCTCTTCGACTTTCAGGAGAGCCGCCCTGCCAAAGAAAGGAGCTCGAAACTCATTTCGACAAGACTGAAGGGGAAAGCCCTTTCCTATCGCAAGGTTTTGAAAATCGTGCTCCCCTTGCGATAGCTTTTCCGTTCGTCAGCAGTCAACGCGATGAAAGTGCGAGATGCATCAAGGGCGTTCACCCCTCAGCCAGTATACAGTTCGGGATTCTGGCGGTGAAGGGACTAACCAGTCGTCCTCCTTCGTAATTTCGACGTTCGTGATACTCTCGCCCTTCTTGTACTCGAGGGGGCAATCCAAAAGAATGATACGGGGGTTGGCTATCTGTCGAGGACGTGAAGGAACTATCAGAGTCGTAAGTGGTGGCGAGAGAGAAAGAAGTGACCATAGGAAGAGCTGGACTGCATCGAGACACTGCTGGACTAAAGACGAACCTTTCGCTTCATGCGACCTGGAGCGACAACGTCTTTATTGAACATCACTCCCTTCAATACCCTGGAGTCCTCAAGACGCCCTCCCGCAATCTTCTCGATTTTGGCATACTTCTTGACGTCGATATCCTTCCTGCCTTCGGCATCTTCGACTGCGACACAC
>LGRX02002607.1:0-62282 GCA_001247695.2 Cymbomonas tetramitiformis | reverse complement strand
AGCGCCTCGCAGGCACTGAAGGCATCACGCCTGCCACCGCGAGCGCCTCGCAGGCACTGAAGGCATCACGCCTGCCACCGCGAGCGCCACGCAGGCACTGAAGGCATCCCGCCTGCCACCTGGAGCGCCTCGCAGGCACTGAAGGCATCACGCCTGCCACCTGGAGCCCCTCGCAGGCACTGAAGGCATCCCGCCTGCACCTGACGCCGCGCAGGCACTGAAGGCATCACGCCTGCCACCGCGAGCGCCTCGCAGGCACTGAAGGCATCACGCCTGCCACCTGGAGCGCCTCGCAGGCA
The DNA here is from genome assembly GCA_001247695.2 of Cymbomonas tetramitiformis. Classification (NCBI taxonomy): domain Eukaryota; kingdom Viridiplantae; phylum Chlorophyta; class Pyramimonadophyceae; order Pyramimonadales; family Pyramimonadaceae; genus Cymbomonas; species Cymbomonas tetramitiformis. The sequence goes on along the minus strand of LGRX02002607.1, from coordinate 61,983 downwards.
CTGAAGGCATCACGCCTGCCACCGCGAGCGCCGCGCAGGCACTGAAGGCATCCCGCCTGCCACCTGGAGCGCCTCGCAGGCACTGAAGGCATCACGCCTGCCACCGCGAGCGCCTCGCAGGCACTGAAGGCATCACGCCTGCCACCTGGAGCGCCGCGCAGGCACTGAAGGCATCACGCCTGCCACCTGGAGCCCCTCGCAGGCACTGAAGGCATCACACCTGCCACCGTGAGCGCCTCGCAGGCACTGTAGGCATCCGAATAAGCCTGGATATTGCTTTCGCAAGTCTCGTCGTTCGCAAACATAGTCGCCATCATTGCATCCCCCAACACGCCGCACTCGTACAGCCCCGTCTGCACCCCGCACCGCCAAGAGCTCCACGCCACGCTCTCAGAGGTCCCGCGCAGAGGGCAAGCCTTACGCCGAGGGCATACAGCCGGGATTGGAACACAAAAATATATGTTATAGAATAACCGCGCGGCGCGAGTAATTGCGCCGATTTTGGAATAATCGGGCCAGACACGATGATTCTAGTAGATCCACGCCTGCGCGATTATTCTCCTCCCCTTCGCAGGTTATCGCGCCTGCTAGAATAATCGCGCCGGTTCTGGACATCAATTTTAGAGTAATCGCGCCAGCGAACCTATACTTGCACACCTGCCCCCCTTGGACATACTATTCGGTTCAAGGGAGGGCCCAACCCCCCTTGGACATACCTTCCACGTCAAGAGGGGGTCGGATGTCTCCCTTGGACATACATTTCGGTTCAACTTTGAACCCCGATAGGCGCACCCTGATAGGCCAGCGGATGCGCCCCTGTTGGAGAGCCACGCTCTGGCCCTCCAAGCAAATTGCAAGCACAATGGAGGGTGGCGGCAGTCCCTGGAGAGAGCATCGTGAGAGCTCCACAGTCGCCCATCCGAACGCTGACAGCTCCACATAGGCTGTGACACGTGTCCGCCAGGTGATGAAAGGCCGACAGGCGCGGTGCCACAAGGTTTAGGGGGTAGGGTCCCGCGCGCCAGCTGGCAGGCATAGTATTCGGAGCCCAAAACCCCACAATCCTGAAGCCCACAATCCTTAACCCACAGGCGCGGGGGCAGCACGCGGGGTGCCGCACGCACCTCATCATCCAGACCCCATTCGCAATCTGCATTGCTCGCGCATGCTGTCTCGTCACTCAGCGTGTTGCACTCACTCTCCTGCCACAGCCCCGCATGCACCCCTTCCCACGACCCTGAGCTCCCAAACACCGTTCCCGCTTGACCAGGTGGCGGCCCGAAGGGAGTTAGAGCCCGAGCAATCCGGGCGTCGCCAGCCGTTGGGCGTACCATTGTCATAACCTTTCCAACCGTAGAGTTCTTCCCAAACATCAGGTCCATAATTAGCAATGAGTTGGTGCCACATTCATTATCCGCGGCATTCCATTCGCAATCTGCCGCCGAGTGGCACCTGCGCACACCGCATTCTTTGCATCAGCTCAATCGGAACGGCCCTCACGAGCAGCAAGCCGCGGCACGCAGCAACACGGCTTCTCCCGCAACCCCAACCAATCGAAGTGTCCGTTCGGCGCGCGCACCCTGTAATGTCTGGCACAGCCACCGACATCGTGAGCGCGCTTCACGCACCAGGCGAATCCGGGAGGGAATACCGCCCAAAAACAAAGACACCAATCACCCAATGAGAAATGCATGCAAGGCTTCTTGTTGCGGGAGAGACAATGAGACAATACCCGGCTTGGTCAGCATGGTCGCTGCAAGACACAATCGTCGCCATCAGGCTCTCCTCGTCCAAAAGCATTCTCGTCGACATTGAACAGTAACCACTCTCCCAATCGCAATTTTCATCCACGTCGCATTGTTGATACGACTCGAGGGTGGGGCAGGTCGACATTGCCGCCACGATATCAGGATCTGCAGCACGGCAGATCCTCCCTTCACACGATTCTCTCTTCGCGCGATCTTTGCAAAGAGCCCACAGAAAGTTTCGCAACAATGAATTGTGATTGAATCCAATTGGGCTCATTTCGAATACGTTCAACGATGAATACTGTTTCATGGGAGCCCTGGCGGCGAGACCATAGTGTTTTCCTCTTAACGAAATCCTCGCCATAAACGGAGGAGCCCTGGGCAGCGCGCCAAGTATGTAACCACCTAAGAAATGAAAGCCTCACCATACATGAGGGAGCCCTGGCGGCCCGCCAATTAATTCCTCCCTAACATTGAAGATGCCACCATGACTTCGAGATACGAGCCGTGCCAAATGGCAACGAAGGATTCTTACCATTTAGCATAAGGTCCTGGAGAAAGGATTCAGAAGCTCCACATGAAAGCATGCCTGTGTCGTCGTCAATATCCCAAATGCACTTTGTGTCCGAGCTACATGTTGCCTGCCCCCAAACCATCCCATTAGAAAACCCGCACATCATGTAGCGACACAGCGCGCCGCCAATGTGTCCTAAACGCCGCAGCCCTACCCTCGCCACAGCCCTTTGATGAATCACTCCTTTACCTGATCAATATGATACCAAGTAGTGTTCGAATTTTTATGAAACACTGAACTGGCTTTCCGTTCGTCACACCTCATTATGCATATGCTTCACGAGTCTCCGCCCAGACAGCGGGTCATCCCAGCACCTGGTCCTGCAATAGAGCGCACTCCGCCATTGCAACCATATACTGGCCCATGATGCTGTCATCCTCCGCAAACAAGCTAGAATAATCAAATGCGAGATTGCATCCGTCGGTAGCGTCCCAAGAGCATTCATGTAGTTGCTCGCTCTCACAAGAGCCCTGCTCTGCATGCGTCTCGCACTGTAAACCCCACACACCCCACGGCAACCACAGGCAACTTTCAGAAAAGGATTCATCCACCTTCCAACGTGGCTCCGGAAACATTCTGGAGTTGGCAACTAGCGCACGCACCAGACAAAGGCGGACCCTCAAATCAAAAAAATTGGGCCAAAATCTACAATTGAATAAACATGATGATCTCAAACCTTACAACATTCACTCAACTCCTGAGGGATCTAAGGAACTATTCGGGTGTAACTACCTGTAATATGCCCGTTATCATTTCTTCTTCATCACCTTCCAATGAATCGGTATATATCTCGAGTAAGTAGTCATCATCCAACGTGCACGCGTAGTTACTGCGACGTCGCCCCAAGCCCCCCGTGCGCTTGTGAGGCGGTGCAATGGTAACATCCACCAGGCCAGCAGGAGCCAGGTGGCGCATGCATACAATACCATGCGATTGCATAAGGAGAGCTTTGAGCCATTTACATGCAAGCATGCATAAGACGACCCCGTCAACTGAGCTTGTACAAGTCATGTTTAAATTGGATAGCAGCGGAATTTTAGCGGTTTGGCTGATTCAAAAAATCACTGACCAGTGACACGTTGGCATAGTAGGGTGACGGTGATGGTTAAAAAACTGTGGCAATGTATATATTGGCCACAAACTGACGGGGCCTCAGCTCTGTTCCTTTTGCTAAGTGCAAAAGTACCTTCACGAAAATTTTCAGCTGAATATTTTCTGTGTGGCACACTGCATTTTGTTCAAATTGGAGTGCAACAGCATTTTTGTGGTTTCAGACTTCAGAATCCGTGACTCCTGCTGCAGTAGAGCCGAATGACACATGTAGCTCCGTGACACAAACAGGATGTACAAGTAGCCACGAAGCAACACGCCTGTTCAGCTCTGTTCCTTTTGCTCTTGCAAACAGGAACTTCACGGGTACCTACGGTACTCTGTGAGGCACACTGCAAATCCGATTTTGTAAGAATTTCTTCGCCTGTTTCACCGGTAAAACAGTAGAGTAGGTGGACGCGGGGACGGCGTTACGACTTCAAAACGACGGCTTCACATCGGCTACGGCAGTACGATTGACTTCACTGTTACTCCTTTGAGGGAGAGAAAATGGCTGGAACTGCGAAGGGCAAGTCTACAGAGGATTTCCCTCCCCTCCCGGGGAAGCCAGACATCGGGCAGGCTTCCCCTTCCCCGGCAGCACCGTCCACTCAGGACGTGCTGATGCAACAAATTCTGACAATGCAAAAGCAGCAAGGGGAGCTGCTTGAGATGCAGAGGCAGCAGGCAGAGGAGCATCGCCTGCTGCGTGATGAGCTTCAACGACAAGCACAGCTCAACGTTGAGTTGGAGGCGAAGGTGGCAGCGAAGCCTGGGACTTCTGACCCGGACTCCGTAGCCAAGACCGCCGAGCAACTTCTGGAGAGAAGGAGGAAGCTGGAGTACGTGCCAGCAGCCTCAATCAACCCGTTCCCACCGCGGCCGGCTACATTGACATCGAGGATGCCGCAGTTGCGGGTGGTGAATCCACGGGACCGAGAACTGCGCTGGAAGGACCGTAAGAAGAACGAGGAGAAGGACGGTAAGAAGCCTACCGAAAAAGGCGGCAAGGGCCGGGGCGGAAAGCCCGCGGCCGATGTGTGATGTGCGTGCCGCCACCCCGTCCAGCGCAACAGCCCTCTCCGGGCGCTGGCGGGGGAAACTCACCGTGCAACAGCAGGTGAGACAGCGGAGGGGAGCATGGCGCGCGGCGGGCGCCAGTTCCGAGGTGATGCAATGGATTACTCACGGGGTGAAGTTGAGGTGGAAGCGCAAGCCTCCGCCTCCGTTCGACCACGGGGTGTCACTGAGGGATGCTACGCGGCAGCAGCAGGTGTGGCTGGACGCGGAGAAGGAGAGGCTGCTGGAGAAGGGTGCCTGGACGAGAGCGACGTGAAGATCTCATGTTTCTTGCGCTTTTTTAGTGCCAAAACCGGGTACGAACAAGTGGAGACTGGTGGTGGATTTCCGATGGCTGAACCAGTGGTGTGTGAAAAATCGTGTGAAGATGGAGACCTGAAGAAACTAAGGAGACTGGCGAAACCGGGCGACTGGTGCTTCAGCTTCGACCTCCAAGACGGTTTTCATGCGCTGGGGATCCACCCGGACTTTCAGCGATTCATGCAGTTCGACCTGCAAGGGGACCTGCTTCAATGTTCAGCGATGCCGTTCGGATGGAGCGACGCTCCGAGAGTGTTCTGCAAGTTCGTACGCGTGATGGTGGAGGCTCTACGTTCTCCACAGGCTGCGGAAGATCGCAGAGAAATCAGGAGGCTGCGGGACGGTTCCGCGGTACGACAGCGATGGTCAGTCCGTCGCAGGACCGGTGGTGCTGGCGGGGACGCGAACCGTCACAGCGGAATGCGAGTACTACCGTACATGGACGATTTTCTGGTGCTGGTCGACTCTCAGCGAGAAGGCTTTCTGCGCCGAGAAAAAGTTCAACTGGTGCTTCATCGACTTGGCCTACGGCGGAACGAGAAGAAGGGCCAATGGGAGCCTACACAGGTGGTGGAGCACCTCGGGCTGGAGGTGGACCTGAAGCTGGGACAATTCCGTGTAACAGAACGACGGGTACACAAGATCCACACCAAGGCGAAGGAGATCCTGTGCGACGCAGCGAGAAATCGGAGGTGGATTCCTGCCAGGAGACTGGCTTCCTTCACGGGACTCTGCCAATCCGTGTACTTGGCAGTACCAGCGGCGCGGCTCTACCTACGGGAGCTCTACTTCGTGCTGGCAGAGAAACGCAGCTGGGGAGCAAAGGTAAAAATCCCGCGTGCAGCTCGGGGGGACTTAGAATGGTGTGTAGGCTGCCTGTGATGAGCAGGTGGAACGGGCGCAAGATCTGGAGATCCCCGACGAGAGCGAAGGTGCACACGGACTCTTCGATGACAGCCTGGGGAGGAGTGCTGAACCTGAAGTTCCCCGCGCGAGGCTTCTGGCCAGACGAGATGCGCAGCTGGCACATTACACACCTGGAGCTGGAGGCCGTGTACAAGACCGTACAGGCGTTCCTGCAGGAGCTGGAGGGCAAGGTCGTACGGCTCTACTGCGACAACCAGGCGGTGGTAGCGATGCTGTCACACTTCACCTCCAGGAACCCGGACCTGATGAGGAGAATGAGGAGACTCTGGCTGCTACTGGATCTGCACGACATCGAGTTGCAAGCTCGGTACATCCGCAGCGAGGCCAACGTGTGGGCCGACAACCTTTCGCGTTGCGAGGATTTGGACGACTGGCGGCTGAATCGGGACTGGTTCGTGTGGGCCAGCAAGCAGTGGGGGCCCTACACAGTCGACCGGTTCGCTTCCGAGATCTCCGCGCAGCTTCCTCGGTACTACGCTGCGTGGAAGGACCCGAAGTGCGAAGGTGTGGACTCTCTGACGTACGACTGGCGGGGGGAAAACAATTGGGTGAACCCCCCGGGGGCGCTGCTGGACGAGGTGGCGCACAAGCTGCGGGAGGAGGGGGCCGCTGCTACGGTGGTGGCTCCGTACTGGCCGGGACAGTCCTGGTTCAGGGAGCTGGAGGCCCTGGCCACCGAGGTAGTGATCATGCCACGGCGCAGGGACCTGTTCACTCCGAGCAGGCTGGGGGGGTCCGAGCTGCTCGGGCCCTCAAAGTGGGGCGCTGTGATGTTCTTCATCGAGGCGCGCCCGTGAGTTACTACGCTGCTGAAGTACGAAGGAGCTCTGCTACGAGTACGACAGCTAGCAAGGTGACCGTGGGTACGAAAATCGAGGTGTTCTGGAAGGACGATCACTGCTTCTACCCGGGTGTGGTGAAGGAGTTCAACGAGGACGGGAAGGCGCACGTGCTGTACGACGACGGCGACGAGGAGACGCTGGACTTGTCCGAGGAGAACTTCAAAATCATCAACAGCACGGACGAGGCAACGGACGCGGACGGCGAGAACACCGAGCGGATCAGCGGAGGCGACTACGAAGAGTACAAGCGCGGTGGTGTTGTACAAAATTTCCTCACGCGCTCACTCTGTGAGCGGTGGAGGGGTGAGTTGGGACCTTCCCGGCTCACGGAACTGGCAGTGACGATGCAGAGAAAGGCACTGCTGGACACGGCGATGAGCAACTACGGACCGAAGGCGCGGCGCTTCATTTTATTTTGTGAGCAGCACCAACGGCCGTGGCTGCCAGCATCGGAGGCGACTGTGTTGCTGTACATCGCCTCTCTGTTGAAGGACGGGGGCATCAAGTCAGCTTCCTTGCAGCCGTACCTGTCAGCCATCAACAACTACCACGAGGACCTGCGATTTCCTGGACCAGCGAAGGGTCGTGCTGTGACCCGAGCTGTGAAAGGGATGGCGACCATCCAGGCGGAGCTGGCGGTGCAGGAGGAGAACATCGAGACCCAGCGGACTTGGCTGCCAGCAGCACACGTACAACGTGTTCATGAAGCAGCGCTGAAGTTGACTCCGAGATCTCCTGAGGAGCTGCGGCTGCTACGAGCCTTCGCCTACGTGGTTGTTGCCTTTGTGACGTTTGGCAGACCGGACACGGGGACTTCGTTGTCACGACAGCACGTTCATTGTGGCGACAGTGAGTTCTCGATGGTGCTGCTGAAAGAGACAGGACGGCGACATCACCTTGTGAAGAGACGCCTGTGCATCCCCTGGAAGGGGGTGGCTCTTTTGAAGGAGCTGATCGAGCACTGGGAGTTTCACCGTGACACGGCTTTGAGCAGATCTGAGAAGACTCAACCTGACGCCTACTGGCTGCTACCCGAGGACCCGAAGAACTTCAAGGCTTCAGTTGCCAATGACTGGATTGGTCTGGCTCTCAGCGAGCTGGATTGCAGACCCCCGGAAGGAGGTCATTTGTCTGCACACAACACTCGGAAGGGTGCCACGACGTGTGCTCGAGCTTTGGGTGTTGCAATGGAGAAAGTGTGCTTCTTCGGAGGCTGGTCACAGTTCTCTTCGGCAGTGCAGCACTACATCGACCCGTCAGCTTTGAGGGACGCAGACATGAACTACTACTTCGAGTGGTTAACATGGTCACAGTGACAGAGATCAGATTTCTTTTGTGTGCCTCACAGTTTCATCTTTGGTTAAATGGCAAATAAGGATTCGAGCAAAAGAGAAATGTTCAAATTGGAGTGCAACAGCATTTTTGTGGTTTCAGACTTTCAGAATCCGTGACTCCTGCTGCAGTAGAGCCGAATGACACATGTAGCTCCGTGACACAAACAGGATGTACAAGTAGCCTCGAAGCGACACGCCTGTTCAGCTCTGTTCCTTTTGCTCTTCCCACCGCTCCCGACCCAGAGGACTCTTTCCTTTTGGTGACGTGCACAGACAGTCTGGACATCTCATCAAAAACTTGAATTTAGAAAGCATGTAAAAGCACAAAATGCATTTTAAACACTTTACAAAATCATTTTAATGAAATGTATTGCAGTGCCTGCCTTTGGCAAATGAGGATTCGAGCAAAAGAGAAATTTCCAAAACAACAAGTTTTGCTTAGTTCTAGTATTTAGTTAGTACTTCCACTTGGCACATCCAAGATGGTCGTGGCATATTCACACGAAGATTCAAACGATCCTTGGGAGCAGGACGATTTTCCTGCCTTCGGAAGTGGTCCCCTCCCACCCAACCCACCTCGGAGGTCACCACCGAGTCCGAGCCCGAGACCTGGACCCAGTCCGGGACCATCCCCGAGCCCGATTGCAGCACAACCGATCGACCAAACGGCCGTGCTAATTGAACTCATTAAGCAGCAGCTTCAGCAAGCAGAGTTTACGAGAAATCAGCTTCAGCAGCAGCAGCGACAGGCCTCCGTGGTCGCCACAGTGAGTGGGCAAATTGCGATGTTGGCTGCCGAGGCGGCAGCTTGTACTCAGGCAGCTCCTTCTTCGTCAGGAGTTTCTGCCACATCGAAAAAGAAGGGTGCGGAGGCGGAGATCGCTCGTCGCAAAGCTCTTCCGTACGTTCCTGCAGACCCCGGGAACGTACGGAGGGAGGTGCCCGTTCCCGAGCAAGCCGAAAAACCTCGAGTCAGATATGCCTCAGATTTTCCCGATGTACCGGGACAAAACCTACGACGCCCTCTCCAAAAAGACTGCGTCATTCATGAAGTATGAGTACGTCGTACTTGCCCCGGCCTTGTCCTACATGCACGACTACCTGACTTACGTCACCGAGGCAGTGGATGGGCTGTCCAAGATGCTCTACTCGGCCGGCAAGCCAGTAGAGCGGATTAAGCGAGTTGAGAACTCCATCCACGGAGTTTATTCACTCCTCTGCAACCGGTTCACGGTGCTCCAGCTGAGGGCGAGCATCGACGCGGAGGGAGCGAGCAAATTGGACTGGGACTCCCTACGCGCAAAGCTCAAGTTTGTCGAGGACTGCGTGTACCAAAGGATGGACGACCTAGTGACGGACACGCTCCTGAACAAGTACATCGACGAGTTTGAGAGGGGCAAGAACAAGGCCTCTCTCTACGCGAAGATGAAGAGCGTGGCGCTGACGGAGACGGGGACCGGTCGTGGTGCTGGACGAGGCGCTGGTAGAGGCTGGTGCGAGGAGTGGAAGGAGCAAAGTCCCGCTGGAGGAACGGGTAAAGGTTGCGGCAAGCCAGCAGGCAGCGCCGGACCTGATGCCTAGGGAAGTGCGTGGCACCCCGCTGTCCAGCGCCTGCGCCTCTTGGCGTCGGACAGCAACATCTCACTATTCAGCAGGAAGTGAGGAGGAGGAAAGGGGCGTGGCGCGCGGCCGGCGCCAATTCAGAGGTCCTACAGTGGATCCCTCGCGGAGCCAAGATCCGTTGGGTTTGACAACCACCCCCACGGTTCGACCACGTCGTGTCGCTACTCAACGCGACTCCCTTGCAGCAAGTATGGCTGGACAAAGAGATCAAGAGGGCGCTGGGAACCAGTGCATGGGGGCGAGCGACGCAGGGGCAGCACTTGTCTCGGGCGTTCCTGGTGAAGAAGCCAGGCGAGAACAAGTGGCGCTTGGTTTAAGACCTCTGATGGCTGAACAGATTTTGTGTCAAGTCCAAAGTAAAGATGGAGACGCTCAAGAAGCTTCACCGGCCGACTGGTGCTTCAGTTTCTCCAGGATGGCTAAAAAGGCTGTGGGAATAGACCCCGACTTCCAGAAGTACATGCAGTTCGACCTGCAGGGGCAACTATTCCAATGCAATGCCTTTCGGGTGGTCAAGACTCCCCAAGGATCTTTGTCAAGTTCATGAAGGTGATGGCGGAGGCCCTTCGCTCGCCAGGCGCAGCGGAGGATTGTCGAGAGCCGCTGAAGCTCAAGAACAGACGGGTTGCGACACCCCGTTACGAAGTACAACGACGTGTTGGAGGTGTTCATCGAGACCTACGACGCCGGGGAGCACGAGTGCTCTCGTACATGGACGACTTCCTGATCCTGACGTCCACCGAGGAGGAGGCTTGTGTGCAGCGAGATCGAGTACGGCGAGTGTTGGCGAGGCTGGGACTCTCCCGGAACGAGAATAAGGGACAGTGGGAGCCTGGACAGCTGATCGAGAACCTCGATCTGGAGGTGGACTTGAGAGAAGGGCTGTTCTGGGTGACCGAGACGCGAATCAACAAGATCCACGCCCAAGCGAAGAGCATAATCAGCGACGCGACGCGGGAGAAGCGGCGGCTGTCGGCAAGACGGCTGGCGGCCTTCAATGGGCTGTGCCAATCGGTCTACCTAGCGGTGCCGGCTGCCAGGCTGTACCTTCGAGAACTGTACTTCGTGCTGACGACCAAGCGGAGCTGGGGGGGCGAAGGTGAAGCTTACTCATCAATCCCTCCACGATTTGGAGTGGTGGCGCCGTCTGCCGGCGATGAGCCGGTAGAACTGTCGAAAAATATGGAGGAATCCGACGAGGGCAAAGCTCCACAGCTCCCTACATGCTTGGGGTGGCGTCCTGAATCTCAACAAGGAATCGAGGGGCTTCTGGCAGGATGAGCTCCAGCAATGGCACATCACACACCTCGAGCTGGAGGTGGAGGAGGATTGCATGACAAGGCTATTGAAATAATAATGTCCATATTGTCAAAGGAAACCAAAAAATTGTCCATCGGAACACCCCTAGTTAACAACGGAGAACTCCTAACAAACAACGCAAACCCCATCCAACCTACATTCACCACGTTGTTAATGAAGGTGGTGTTCAAGACGGTGCAGTCTTACATGCGCGAGCTGGAGGGCATGGTGGTGAGGCCCTACTGCGACAACCAGGTAGTGGTTGCCATGCTATCGCACTTCACTTCAAGGAACCCGTAGCTGATGCGGAGGATGCGCAAGCTGTGGCTGCTGCGGGACTTGCACAATATCAAGTTGCAGGCGAGGTACATACAACCCGTAGCTGAGGCGAACGAGTGGGCGGACAGGCTGTCCAGGTGCGAGGACATCAACATCTGGAGACTCAATCGACACTGGTTCGTGTGGGCCGGCAGCAACTGGGGCCCAAACACAGTGGACCGCTTCGCTTCCGAAATATCGGCGCAGCTGCCGAGGTATTTCGCGGGGTGGTAAGATCCCCTTTGCGAGGGGGTGGATAGTCTTGCGCACGACTGGAGGGGGGAGAACAACTGGGTGAACCCCCTGTGGGGCCTCCTCGACGAGGTGGCAAAGAAAATCAGAGAAAAGAACGTGGCAGCCACGGTGGCGGCGCCGTACTGGCTGGGTCAATCCTGGGTCCGGGAGCTGGAGCAGCTGGCCGGCGAGGTGGTGATTCTGCCTCACAGGAGGAACGCCTCCGTGTCGAGCAGACTGGGAGGGTCTGAACTGATCGGGACATCAAGGTGGGACGCGATAATGTTCCACATCCTCCCGCGACCGTGAGCAATGACGACAATGAGGAGCCGCAGCGTGCATCGAGAACGACGACAACTGAGGTCCCGGCAGGGACAAGGCTGCAGAACTACTGGGAGCTGGACGATGCCTGGTACCCATTGGCGGGGTGTGGTACAGCTCTACGACGACGACAGCTTCGTGAACATCATGCACGATGACGGTGACAAGGAGTTAGTGGACCTAGCCGAGGAGAGATTCAGCATCATCTACAACGTTGAGACTCCCATTGGTGAAATAAATATCTTCGGTGAGAAGGATATTTTGCTGACAGACGGTGTGGGGACATCGGACCCCCTGCCGGCACCGAGGAGAACAAGATCAAGAAGCTGAGCTTTCTGGAGCAGGCTTTCCGTCTTCGGTGGAGAACGGAGCTCGGGATCTCCGAGCATGGCGAGCTGGCTGTGCAGATGCAGGAGGCAGCGCTGCAGCCGTCGACAAAGGGCAACTGCGAGCCGAAGGTGAAGAAGTTCATCCTGTATTGCCAACAGCAGCAGAGAGAATGGCTGCCTGCGCCTACGGTCCTACCCTACCTGGCCTCGTTACTCGAGTCAGGCAGGATGCAGGCGACGTTTCTGCAGCCGTACCTCTCGGCGATCAACGGCTACTGCGAGGAACTCGGGTACGAGGCGCCGGCGAAGGGCCGGAGTGTTACCCCAGCTGTCAAGGGCATGGCCGTGCTCCAAGCGAATCGAGGGGTGGTCTCGGGTGACACCCTCACGGAGAGGACGTACTTGCCAGCGCAGTACGTGTGGGCAGCGCAGCAGGCAGCAACAGCATCGACACCGAGGAAATAAGAAGCACTACGGCAACTCCGAGCCTTCGTCTACACGGTGTTTGCCTACATCACGTTCGGGAGACCGGACACAAGTGTGGAAATGCAACGGGAGCAATCATCTCGACAGAAGACGTGCTGTCGGTGGTGCTGCTGAAGGAGAAAAGCAGGCACCATCACCAGGTAGAACGGCGGCTGCAGATCCCCTGGAGGGCGGCCCGAGGGCTCCGGGAAGTCCTCGAGAACTGGCAGGCACATCGGGACCTGGCCTGGAGGAGTTGCACATCATCGAGAACTCCGACAAGCTGCCGGGTGAACGGGGAACCTTTGAGGGGTCCTCGTTGGCCAACGAGTGGATCCAGCTGGCTCTTGAGTCGCTGGGATGCCTCCCCCCGGAGGGAGGGCATTTTACAGCACACCGCACGAGGAAAAGTGCAGCCACCGGAGCACATGCTGTGGGCACGGTGCTGGAGAGAGTCTGCTTTTTTCGGAGGCTTGGCTCAGACCTCCAGTGCGATGCATCGGTACATCGACTCCACGGCCATCCCCGACGAGTACATGAAGCACTTCTTAAGGTGGATGGCGCCACAGGGTAGTTGTGGGTGAAGACTGCAGTGCACCAAGTCATCGATGATCATGGCATATTTGCGTGTTGTAGCAATGTCTGAATTGGAAAGCAGTGGAATTTTAGCGGTTTGGCTGATTCGAAAAATCACCGACCAGTGACACGTTGGTAAAGTAGGGTGACAGTGACGGACAAAAAACTGTGGCAATGTATTTAATGGCCGGGAACTGACGGGGCCGCAGCTCTGTTCCTTTTGCTAATGGGGGGGGAGGGGGGGTCGTTTCACAAACGGCGGCTTGCGCATGCGGCTTCCCCGTAGCCCCCCCTGTCAACGTGCAGCGGCAGGCAGCCTTGGCTGCACGGCGAACAGCGTGCCTGTTCTTGCTGCACGGCTTCTCTGGCCGCGCGGCAGGGGGGTGGCAAGGAGGCCAACGCCGCCCCTCGGGGAAGTGCACGACCTCCACGGGGTCGTTCCCCACGGTCGCTCACAATTTGGTGTGAGTTGTGTGGCGAGCCAGTGTGCACGGCTGGATGGAACGTGCCCGTCCGGGAGGAATCCTATGTGACCTGGGCATTTGGACCCCCAGCCCCCTGTCTCCCTGGGGCTTCTTCACCCGGTGCTTTTGCGCCATACCTTGCGAGGCAGTGATGATGAGACAAGGCCCATTTGAGCTGATGAGATGAGGCCCTTCTGGGCGGGTGTTCGGGAGCTTGGGCTGCGGAACACTTGCGGTATCGCACACAAGTAGCCCTGTTTCCAGCTTGCACCAGGTGCTGCGCGGCAGGTCGCCGGTCAGGGGTGCCTTGGTGGCGCCGGTGGCGATGGTCATCGGCGCATGGAGGGGTCCGATTCTTGCTGTGATGGTCATCCGTAGAACAATAGCATCACCCTTTGTGTCGGCCTCCAACACGCAATAACTTTCTTTCCTGGACCCCCCCTTTCGAACAAACATGATGTGTACAACTACAGAGAATAACGATCCGCCGCCTACGGGCGGCACTAGAGCAGCAATTACGAAGACAGCGACATCAAGTGCGAGGACAATAGCAAGAGCGACGACTCGAGCGATGAGCAACGCAGTGGGAGCAACGCCAACAACGAGAGCGGCAACCGCGGCTGGGGTGAAACGAGGTCGGCAAGCAGGGCTGCGGGGGCTGTGAGAGGACAGATGGCGGCTGGAGGTGCAGCGGCCGGTGGGGCGGCTACAATGGCGGGCAAGGGCCGTGGTGGGCAGCCCGGGGCGGCTGCTTCAACGGGGGTGGGCGCGGGTGTCTGCGAGTATGACTACCAGTCGGAACGGTCGAAGAGCGGAGCGGCGGGCTCAGGTGGTCTCGGGGGGCGCTAGACGCCTAGGGCAAGGCGTCCGCGTTCGGTCCAGGCGGCGGAGGGAGCGGGCATTGAACGACTTGCTCAGGGAGGCGCCGGTGGGTCCGGTGTCAATTTGGCCCGACAGATACGGCGGGGCGGCTATCTTGGGCCGGCGGGTGCGGATCTTCTGGCCTGATGTCCACGAGAGGTTCGAAGGGGTGGTTCGAGCTTGGGAGCCCGGGAGCAACGAGCACTTGGTGCTCTACGACGACGGGGAGGAGCACAGCCACCTCCTCGGATCCGAGCACGTCGAGTGGTTGGACGGAAGACCCAGGCAGGGGCTGGAGGGCGGTGGAGGCACTACCCCGGTAGGATCGCCCCTGGTGGCGCAAGTGGAGGTGGCTCCAACTCGTGAGGGTGGGCCCTCCCGCGCAAGAGATTTGGGATATCCACGGGCGCCGGTGGAAACTGCAGAGGAGGGCTCCGACTTAGACTTAGACGCGGAATCTTCGGGAGCTGATGGGGGGCTATTGTGGGATGATCACGGCTCCTTGCTTGGGATCGACTCAGTGCTTGGAGGGGGGAGCCCGGGCTCGGCTCGGCGGACTGGGCCTGAGGCGGAGCAGGGGGAGCAGCAGGAAGGCGGGCGAGAACGAGGTCGAGAACATGGGCACTCCGATGAGATAGCTTGCGTAGGGGAGCCAGCCCCGGTGGGGCCCGTTGGGGGGCTTGCGGTGGAACCTGAGATGGTGGAGCAGATGATCGATCCTGGCCCGGGGGGCGTGGCAGTGGTGGAGTGTCCCCCGGCATCGGCCCGGAGCCACGACGGGTGTTATCGGCCCCTTACACGAGCATAATGCTGGGGCCTGTCGGGGCCGTGGGGCAAGGGGATGGGGGCGGGGAGGCCGTGCAGCCGTTCTCCCATGGCATATCCACGTCACTCCCATCACCCGGCCCTTCCCCCGACTCTTCACATGACATGTCCACATCACTCACGGCCCACGGCCTTGCTCTCTAGTTTGCACGGCATGCCTACGTTTCTCCCAGGCATGGGTCTCTCTTTCTCTTCTTGGTCACATGGCATGCCGACATTGGTCACATGGCATGCCCACATTGGTCACATGGCATGCCACATTGCTCACACTCTTAGCCCGTCACCCTTGTCCACATCACTCGGCCTTTGACCCCCCAGTTCACGTCACTCCCGGCTTTGAACCTGGCCCTTGTTCCCATGGTATGTCCACATCACTACCATCATCCCCCCTCATGCGGCATGTTCGAGTCGCTCCCGGCCACGGGCCTCTCTCTCTCCCTTGTGCACATGCGTGGTATGTTCACATCGCTCCCAGCATTGGACGTGCCCCCTTACTCCCATGGCATGCCACCATTACTCCCGGCCATGGGACCTATCATATCCCGTTGGTCACGTGCCACGTCCATGTCACTCCCGGCCTAGTGCACTTCCCCTTTGGTCAAATGGCAAGTCCACGCCAATCCCAATTTCGAACTTGCCCGCCCTTGTTCCCAACCTTAGGCCCTTTCCCCTTGTGCACATGGCGTTGTGATGCTCCCGTCAGCCAAGTCTAGCAGGTAGCGCGGCATGCTCACGGAGATATAGAAAAGAGAATGAATACTTATTACAACTTTAGGTTTAAAATAATGTAAAGGATGTCGCTAAGCTCTAGTGTTACCGCGGCCTGGGGCCCTTCCCTCTTGCTTCCATGCCATGTCTATATCGCTCCCGTGCCATGTCTATATCGCTCCCGTGCCATGTCTATATCGCTCCCGGCCGTGAGGCCTTCCCCCTTGTTTTACATGGCATATCCATAACAAACCCGGCTCAGGACCCTTCCCCTTGTTTCCATGGCACGTTCCCGTCACTCCTCGCCTTGAGCCCTTCCCCTTGTGGCCAAGGCATGCGCATCGCTAGGAAAGAAAATGATCTTCCACAAATTCAGTTTGGCTGAAACTCCACCCCCCCTCCTTGTTTTGTTGTCATTTGCTCATTCTTAAGTGTGCTCTCGACAACTGGCTTGCCTACAACCCAAAAATCCTTTTGGTGTGGCTCTCAGCCGGCCGATCATTGCAAAATGTGTTCTTTGGCTACAACCCAAGAGTCGTACAAGCACGCCACACGTATGCACTGCCACAACTCAAGAGCCGCACAAGTGGACCGCAAGCATGCATTGCCACAACTCAAGAGTTGCTCAAGCACACCACGGGAATGCAAGGCCATAACATGCAGGTGCATGGTATGAACTAATGCAAGGGCTCATGACGAGCTGCCGACACTAAATCCCGAAGCGTCATTGGCTCCAGTGGATACGAGGAGACACGAGAAGGAGAAAGGTTTGGCGAAGCAGGGGGGATTTGTATAACAAGGATATTCAAATAATATTGTCCACATATTTAGTCCAAAGAAGGTTGCACAAACAATGCATAGCTTGCAACCTACAAGGACACATCGTCACTTTATGCTTCCTTGTGTCCAAGGAGGCGAGAAAATGCTTTCTCTTTTCTATCGTACAAGCAAGTTGGGCAATGCGTGTCCATCCTTGACGAATAGGAGGCCACAAATAAAGCACCTCGACCTTCCTTGGATACTAGATAGGCCTATGTAGAGAAATGTGAGAGCATAATAAGAGGGAAGATAGGCTACCCTAGAAAACCTAGCCTACCCTAGAAAACCTAGAATGTGGAACGCGGCCTCACACTGTCGCTAAACACCGTTTCCATCGCATGGTAAAGGTCATCATGATGGACGTCATTATAAAAGTGACATCTATCACAATTGTGCTTTTACCTTCAAATCTTTGTGGTAACCATACAGTTTTTGGGCATCATAAGGGATTGCACAAGGGAGCTATGAGCCGGTTTGAATCTTCAATCGCTAAGTTTTGGGGAGTGCATAATTGACATACCCGTCATTCTCAGAAAGCCCCCAGACGCAATTTTCGAGCAAAGCGCAGTCGGATTCGGTGTAAGAGTTGTCGGAGTTAGAGCAGTTGGCGCTTGCGTAGAGTACCTGCGATGCCACATGCATATCCCAAATATCTTGAGCACATGTAAGTATAAGGACATCACAACATGTGGGTGACAGTAGCATAACCCTAAGTCAAAGGGCGTACAAGAGGATGTGATTGCGCATAATATTGATCCTCTTCACATGAACTCCGCTCCAAGCGGCGCATGTAGTAGTGAGCAAAATAATCGTGTAGATAGATAGGCAATGATCGACTCCTCAATGCAAGGTCATTCCACATTGAGAGACAGAATGCTATAGGACAACTAGGATAGGTGATCTTGCAAAGTGTGTGTAGATTGTGAGCCATCCACATCATACCGTGGAATAAGAATCATCACAAGGATCTGCTCAAGATCCGACACACCCCAATCCCCAAAGCTCTTAGTGGAAGCTACTACTTTTGTCCACATTGCATTTCAACAAAGCTTTCCCATGAGTTGCCGTCAAGTTTTATGAAAGAAACTCGCACACATAAAATGTCACCTCGCACGCTTGACACTTAGTGGCTATTTCACATACAAAAATGTTAACTTCTTTTGCACACACTATCGATTTGCCAAAAGGCACAACTAACCTTCTTCTTACATGCTTGGAAATGCTCTTCTATGTGCGTGAGAGAACATCTCCTTTTGGAATGTTTTTTCTGATTGATACACAACTTCTTAGGTTGATTCACAACTTCAACGCAAATGTTCGAGTCTCCTAGGATGGGTGAGGTGGGAACGCAAAATGTCAGAGCTCATGAAGTTCGTCCGATGGATCCTCAAAATACAAAGTGTGTGTGAATATGTAAATAAGATACATCACGATACGACGGTCCAGGAAATCCTAAGGAACTATCTACCCTGTGATCTAGGGTACAAAAACCTCTACCAATATCCCACATGCTCCCATTTAACCAATTCTCTTGCACATATCATCAATTTGCCATGTTTCTTTTGCACATGGACTCATTTGCCAGAAGACACACCGCCCGCCATCCATCATATCAAAAATAGCTTTTGTCTAACCATTGCTGTTTGAGCTACTGCCCAGACTTAATAAGTCAGTGAAAATCTCTTGTCAATTTTTGAAATTGTCCTCTGCAAAATGAACAGAGATTCCCCGGTTGGGTGGGCAGGGAAGGCAAAAGAACAGAGCTGAAGCCGATGAGGCTTCCCAGTTTTTTGTCTAGTTTGTTGTGACACTACACGTGACACAAACCGTCACTAGGGCTGCAGGCACTGTTTAGGGTCATAGAAGTCTCACGTGGCAGAAACCACTAAACTTCCATGATGCTCCAATTTAAACATTTCTTTAGCACATGCACTCATTTGCCATGTCTCAGAGATTTGTGCCGGCACTCTAAAACTCCTCCGGTGCTGCTGTCTCCCGCCATCCTGGTGCCATCCATCCGAAGTAGTAGACCATGTTGGCGTGTGCTACAACTGTGGGGTTGATGTAGTGGTGCAGACTCAGAGTACGCCACAAGGTCATATAAATATGAGAGAGAGAGCGATGGTGCGAGATCGAGCAGTCCGTAGCGCCTCGCCGAATTGATCTCGAGAGGGCGTCGCACGGCTTGTCTTTGTATAGGTTGTACATCTGTGGCATATTAGACTCCACTGTCGAGAGCCACATCGGGAAATTATTGTTCGAAACGTGAGGCACGTACGGGAGCTATTTTAGTGCCTCTAGCTCACCGTCACATACGGTGGCTGCCATTTGACCTTTTCGCTGGCCGCCTCTGCTACCACTACGCGGTTGCTGAAGTCTTTCATCTAGAGCATCGTAGCGTTCATAAGCGCTGTCTGTTGCGCCACCAAAGCCTCGAGGCCACTAGGGACCCCCGCGGCATTCACGCCGGCTCTTACAGGCGTTTTTGCTGATGGGGCTCCTGTCTCCGGAGCCACGTCTTAAGCACTACCAGCTATCTTTCCGTAAGCTAGGCATGGGAGTCTAGGCTTATGATTACAACGCTTTGCGGACAGGGATATCGATAACATTTGGCGATATTAGAAATATCGATATCGGATCATGCGCATCGCCGGGGGGGTGATGAACCATGATTGTAGTGTTTGAGGACATAATAGGACATAAAGATCTTCTCGTATGTGCTTTAATGTTTTTTTCCCCTATTATCTTGTTCTATCTCATTTATTTCATTATATACGTTATTTTATTCACTTACCACATATTCACTTATTCAGATGTCTACTTCAATATACTGTATCATCCTTCGAAATACTTTGCATATCATTCTGTGCATTTCGAATAATATATCAGATGTATATTTCAAAATTACTATTCTTAACATAAAGCTTTTCATCTTGAGTCTACATCGTCTTCCTCTTCCTTTTCTTGATGTCCAAATCAAACCCAATCAAACCTAATCAAAGGTGACATAAACCTTTTCATCGTGAGTCTACGCCTGCTTACTCCTCCTTTTCTAGATGTCCAAATCAAGCCCAATCAAACGCGGCACAAGGTCACATATGACATAAAAAGCGAAGACGTGTTAAATGGAAAGCTGATGTCCGTGTATGCCACGTATGATTGGGATTAATTGGGTTTGATTTGCTTGTTATGTTCTCAAACATAACAAACATGGTTCTTCATGCAGGGAGGGGGAGTCTGAACCCTCGGGGCGAAAATGAAGTCAGGGGGACCCCACTCGCCTTTGGCACCTATGACATTTATAGTGATGACGATAGCCAAATACGAATTCAGTGGCCTAGGCGAGGATGTCGACAATATCTATGATTTTCTGATACTTCCCCACCCCCACGCTTCCCCGCCCCCAAATAGATAAAATTTGCAAAACTTCGAATATACAAATATATCATTATTATATTGCAATAACTCAATTATCAAATATATAGTAGATTACTCAAATAAACCGTTCCGGAACAGTTCGATAATTCATGATATTGAATTTCATGATATCAAAAACTACCGATACCCATTTTGTCAACCGATACAGTGCCTTGGTCTCTGCCGGATGCGGAGGCCGGTAAAACCCGGAACCTGTGCATCGGAGTGGGGTTGGACCCGAACCCGTTGTTGCCACTGAAGCTTGCGTTCATCGAGGAGAAGGTGTACGTGGGGTCTGAGGGTTTGGTAACTGACTCGGTTTCTGACCAAGTGGCTGAAGGAATCTGATGCCACTATAGCTAAGGCTGTGACACTGGGCTACACACGCGCGAACCCGCGAAGGGCAGTGCCAAGACTTGGACTTTTCGTGACTGTAAAGGTGTTGGCGAGAGCAGAGCTGGCTCCAGTGAAACTTAACTCTTCGCTCTAGATCCCGCCTGGTGCCCCCCGGCTCTCAGGGCACCAGGCAAAAAAGTTCAAGAAAAGGTACGGAGCAGAAGGGCGGGCAGGAGCAAGGTGCTGCAATGGATCAGAAAGTAGGGGCGCTCGCAAGGTGAATCGACAAACCGCGGCAGCCCTTCGATCATGGGGCATCATCCTTGGAGGACACCACAGCTGGAGTGCATTCCACTGTGAGTTGGTGGTGTACTCCAAGGATGCTGGAGTGGATGCGCAGAGACAGAGACACCAGTGTCAACAACGGATCCGAATTCGTTGCTCCGGATCCAGACAAAAATCAGAATCCGACCTATTGAATCCTCAATTCAAGCGGCTTCGAAAGATACAGGTATGGGCAGATCCTGAAAATTTACTGGATTCGAAGCATCGAATCCTAGTCCGATTCCGACGATTCTACGAATCCAAACCTGCCAAGAGAAAGTTTGAACCAACACCCTTTAGGATGTTTGCCAATATGACCCAGCTTTCCCAATTATGCTAAGAGGATAATTCCATGACATTCGGCCATATTTTGGTTAAGTTTATATCCCTTGACGCACGAAACTCGTATCACAATTAATATTTTTATTTTTGACTTTTCGATCGGCAGCATAGAATTTAACGGATCCACGGAGACTAATCCAGATATTTTCTGGATTGTCGGGTTCGGATACAGTGACAATCCAGAAATTTCGTGTATCCGTTCAGACAAAGCCTGCTTTTCGTTGGCTCCGACAGGTACAGATACGATCGGATTTAAACGAATTGCAGATACGATCCGAAGCGTCGAAGTCTGAAAATTTTCTGGATCCGTCCTACAAATTCGGATTGGACCCGGATCCGCTGTCGACCCTGAGAGACACTGGCTAACATCCCATTGCAAGAAGGAGACGCCGGAAACACTCCGACAACTGTTAGCCAAGCCCAACGATTGGTGCTTCAGCTTCAACTTGTAAAGGATGGCTACCATCTCGTGGGGATCGACAAGGACTTCCAGGAGTACTTGCAGTTCGACGTGGGGTAAATTCAGTGCGGAGCCCTACCCTTTGGGTGGAATGACTTGCCTTGGAAATTCGTCAAGATAATGCGAGTGCTAATCATTGACCAGATTTTAACAAGCACACAAATAAAAACAAGCCCTCATTACCTAGATAATTAAACTAACGAGCCGAAGATGTGGATTCTGGCCAAAACTCTGGAAGTTAGGTTCGACCGCGTGCACACCACCTGAGTAATCTAAAACCAACTACCCACACCCTCATACCCTTTAAAGGGACAGTCTACTGTTGTCCTAAGTGACAAAGTCTCTGTCAAAGGTAGAAGCCAATCATATCCTCGCGAGGCAGGAGACAAATTACATCCACCACAGGGGATCCTGGACCGTGTTACTCCGTTGAAGGCTGAAGATGATTCCTGGGGAGGCAGGAGGAAAGTTCAAGGCCTTTGATACGCCAGGTCAGAAGTTGCCAAATCCATGGTGACATTTGATTGACCGTACGAAAGGTTAGTCCGCCGCTTTATGATGTGTGATTCTGGGTGCGACCAAAGATTAAGAAAGGATCCCCGGGAGATAAAGAGGCAAATTGTGTAGGCATCACGAAGGATTCTGGGTGCTACGCCGAAGACATAGAAAACGATTCCTCGGGAGAATATACCGACTACGAGAGAACATTATGGGCTACATATCTAGTCTCGAAAGTGCGAACTGATTCATAGATGGCAACATACCGGTTCTCTTCATATGCTGCAAAGATTCGGACATGCCAAGATAACAACCTTCTTCAGCGTCCCAGACGCACATATCCTGCTAAAACCACGAGAAAGGTCCTCTCTCAAACTTTGAAGAGCTGAAGCCAACATGCAACGGTTATAATGCTTGAAAGCAGGGGCACAACCGCCACTGCCAGCGCACCTGGCCGCTTTCCGTTTCAAATATTGTGCAAATACAGACCCTTAGTACCACTGCGGCCCAGCAGATTAGGCAAGTTGTTCCCTGATGGTACCACTGCAGAAGTGCTGGCAGTGACGAATGGGTATTTAACCGTCCACTGCAGATGATAAGATACCGGTAATACACATCAGTGTACGTCCAGAAAAGATTTGTTTTGAGGGTTGAGGTCGGAGAAAGGGTAAGTGAACGACGCCGAAACGAATCGTGCAGTTACTAGTTTCTCAGAAGCTTCCAACAAAGAGGGCCAAGCGTGTAACACGTCTATCTGTTCAAAGTTCCGCTCTTGAAAATTTATTTCCAACTCAGTGGGGGGAGCCAGCGGAATATTAAAGCTCGAGAGTATTAGGTTCAAGTCAAGCTTTTAGAAACTCCAAACTGTGACGCTTCGTTGCACGGCCCGGCTTGCAATTAACTGCAAACAAGTTGTGCGATGATGTTGGGAAGGCACCTTCGTCTGACAGCCTGTCTCCTCTGTCTCCATGGCACACTTGTCGAGATTGCTGAGATAAGTGAGGTCCTCAGCAGGAACGTCGCCCAACTTCTGAGAATAGGAAAGGGCGAAGGCCGTGGAGAGTGCACAGTAGCCTTCTGAGCCAAACCAAGTGCACACAGCATCGTCCTCTGCAAGGACTCGCTGGCGGACCGCTTTATTCAAAGTGGGTGAAGAATCTGAATTTCCATGTCCCCTCCTCGCAAAAGGCGAGGTCCTCAAAGCTGGCAGCGAGACCTCAGAGACGTGCAGAGTTGCAACCTTGCGGCGGGCCTGTTGTGGGCAAGCATGCCTCATATGGGCGTAAGAAAAGTGGTTTACTCCTAAATTTTGAGTGGTCGATGTGCAAGTAACGCGCGGTTGAGGAATGAAAAGTCTGTTGTTTTGCAAGAAACTATTGTCTCGAAAAACTTCTATGCAGAGTGCTTGGTTGGGGAAGCAGAACGTGTACTATTGGTAGGGTAAACATCAACCGGAATGGACCTTAAATTTGCATGATGTCCTTTCATCTGACGAAACTATCGGTAGCGGCCGAGTGCCTCTGTGGGTGGTTGCAACGAGCAGCGGGCCGAGCGCCTCTCTGGGTGGATGCAACAAGCAGCCGGGCCGAGTGCCTCTGTGGGTGGATGCAAATGCAACGAGCAGCCGGGCCGAGTGCCTCTCCGGGTGGATGCAACGAGCAGCCGGGCGAGTGCCTCCGGGGATGCAACAGCTGGCCTGAGTCCCTGGGTGGATAACGAGCAACGCAACGGCAGCCGGGCCGAGCGCCTCCGGGGATGCAACGAGCAGCCGGCCGAAGATGTGCGTGGATGCCAATGCCTCTGCTAACGAGCAGCCGGGCCGAGCGCTCTGGGGTGATGCGTCAGCAGCCGGGCTGTGTGGGTGGATGCAACAAGAAAGCCGCTGAGCTCTGCTGGTGGATGCAACGAGCAGCCGGGCCTGAGTGCCCTCTGGGTGGTTGCAACGAGCGGCCGGGCTGAGTGCCTCTCTGGTGGATAAAGCAGCCGGGCCGAAAGTGCTCTGTGGGTGGTTGCAACGAGCAGCCGGGCCGCGTGCCTCTCTGGGTGAATGCAACGAGCAGTGGGCCGAGTGCCTCTGTGGGTGGATGCAACAAGCAGTGGGCCGAGTGCCTCTGAGGGTGAATGCAACAAGCACATGCTCCGAACAAAAATAACAGTCTTAGGCTTAATACAAACATTGAAATCGAAATAACTCTTCGGACTGAATGATGCTGAAGGCATTTTTGCACCTGGGCATTGAGCTTTTTAACATTCATCATGAAGCTGGGCAAGTTTTTCTTCTTGATCTGCTGGCTGAGAGAGACGGATAGCTTGCCATAGTCCTGAAAACAAAGGTGAAACGCTGTAGTTGGCAACTGCGGCGGAACACCTGCAATAGTTTTCATGAGTGGTTTTAATATTTTATCTGGATGTTTGATGAAATGTTTAGTATATTTTCATGTTTTGCCAGTTGGAATAAGCTACTAATATGGGACCCAGCCGCCGCGCTTCCAAGCGCGGCCTTCTGCGCCGCCCTGTGTCGAATCCGCTATTTTTCAGCTTCGAGGTCACTCTTAAAAGCACTGTTAGTTGTAGTATGGCAGCTCTTCCAGGTGCCCTTCGAGTTGCGAGAAACAGTGGCACAGTCTTAACATTAAGCGATAAGGAAAATGCTGAAGGGCTCACTCCTGAGCAACTGCTTTACCACAATCTTTTACAGAAGGTCAAAGCAATAGAGCAGGCTGCATCGCTCCTAGTTCAGATAGCCGAGGGGCAGTGGGCACTGAATACACCTCCACCAAACGTACATCTGTAGTTTCTAAAGAGGAGAGGCCTCCCAAACTCGGCGACCCGTGCAAGAACGCTCAGACGCAAAAAGCTGCGAGCATCAGTCGTGAAAACGCCGCTAGTCGAGGACACAGCCGGCAAATCCCTTTCACAAACCCTTGAGAAAACCGATCCGCCAGCCCGACTCCACGCAAACAGCCAGAGACGCCACTATCGCCAGAGTTACCTCCAAAACTAACAGCGATAGAGCTACCCTTTACCATGCCCGAGACACCCGAGAAGAATCCCCCAACTGGGAGCGACTTCGTTGGTGCATATGGAAAGGCGATAGGAGTGGCACATAAGGCGAAGGTGCAAGCTCGGACAAATCTGTTTCGCACGCCGCAGGCTTCAGACAGCGGCCCATCAACTTCTTTTTCTTTGGGAGACAAGTTGTAACAACATTAACGGCCTAACTGTAGGAATGTAGATATGCTATCGTGCAACCTAGTGCCCAGAGATCTAGCTCAGAGTTTGTGCTTATACCCGCACACAAACAATTCATTGATCTGACTAAAGGCATTCATCTAACTAGTTAACACTCACAACCCGGGATAGAACGGACAAGGAAGGTACAACACACGTAGCTCTAAGAAGAGCCTAGATGGGCACAGTAAAAGGCGGTGTGAGCCTTATTCCTTCACGACCCGGAGGGGCGTCGTATTTTCTTTTTCTTTCAAAGGTGAAAAACTTTCAAGGTATCAAGACCGCGCGAATCAAAAAAGGTTGTCTGAGACAGTAAATTCCATCCACTCGTGTTTATGATGGAGCAAAGCCCCTTCAAAGTTACATCAAAGTTGCTGTTCCTAGAACGTGGTTCTTAGTCGTGTCAATACCTGGACAAACTTGTCAGCCGGGAAACTGTCCGCGACCTTGTTCGCGTCAACAAAGGCAAAGGAAGTCTCAGGCAGCGCTGCTGCAAGCGTTGCAAGTAATGCCATAATCGCCATGGGCGCCATGTCAAAGAGGAGTATGTATGAATACCCAACAGTGACACTGTGTACGTATGGAACGGTATGGTCCGTGTTCTCTTTTCGGTTCGGTTCTTTATTAAAACCTCTGATCTTTATCGTCTTGGAATGAAGTGAATTACCTTACTTACTTACTTACTTACTTACCTTAGGCTCTACCTTTGACCTTACCTCTGACCTTTATAATCTTGGCACCAAGTAAATTACCTTACTTACTTACTACCTCTGACCTTTATAATCTTCACCCAAACCAAATTACTTTACCTTACCTTAGTCAATCAGCAGCAGCAGCAGCAGCAAAGCTCGAATCCCAACGGGCGACGCAGTCGAATTTCCGATCTCACGATCGCCAGGCGCTAACGATGACAGTGCCACTGCAGTCGCGTACATTTATCGCGACGCCACCCACGCGTTATGGCATGGCATGCTGGGAAGCAAAAAGCAAAGCACTGTCGCGCACATGATCCTACGGTCAGATAGTGTAATGGCGAAAATTATTTAAACATCGCATGGCCGACACGATGTTCGGAAATCAGATAGATTCGCTTTTACATTGCATAGCAGACGCGAGGATCGAGAAATGTAAAATCATTAATGGAATGGCAGACTCGATGTTCATGTTCGGATCTCTCGAGTGCGCCACGTCGGCAAGATAAATAATCCCATCCACCGTCAGATGCGCCTAGTGGAGATCTTAATTTAAGATCGACCGGGCCTAGTACATAGTCAATCAGCAGCAGCAGCAGCAGCAGCAGCAGCAGCAGCAG
This sequence comes from Cymbomonas tetramitiformis, assembly GCA_001247695.2. NCBI lineage: Eukaryota > Viridiplantae > Chlorophyta > Pyramimonadophyceae > Pyramimonadales > Pyramimonadaceae > Cymbomonas > Cymbomonas tetramitiformis. The sequence goes on along the minus strand of LGRX02002607.1, from coordinate 35,327 downwards.
CAAAGCTCGAATCCCAACGGGCGACGCAGTCGAATTTTCGATCTCACGCTCGCCAGACGCCAACGATGACAGTGCCACTGCAGTCGCGTACATTTATCGCGACGCCACCCACGCGTTATGGCATGGCATGCTGGGAAGCAAAAAGCAAAGCACTGTCGCGCACATGATCCTGCGGTCATATGATGTAATGGCGATATCCATGTTAACATCGCATGGTAATTAATCGCGCTGTCCAAAAAGATCGACGCCTAGTGGAGATCGCATATTTGTGATCGACAGCGCCTAGTACTGTATAGTCTTGGCACGAAGTAAATTACCTTAGTCAATCAGCAGCAGCAGCAAAGCTCGAATCCCAACGGGCGACGCAGTCGAATTTTCGATCTCACGATCGCCAGACGCTAACGATGACAGTGCCTCTGCATTCGCGTATATCTACCGCGACGCCACCCACGCGTTATGGCGTGGCATGCTGGGAAGTAAAAAAGCGAAACACTGTCGCGCACGTGATCCTGCGGTCAGATGATGTAATGGCGATATCCATTTCAACATCGCATGGCCGACGCGAAATTACCGGATGGAACCTTGGCTGCCACGACTGCACTAAAATGTAACGCCCGACAAAAAGAAATACGAGCATCGCGGAGCGCCACGTCGGACAGAATGGTAATTAATCGTGCTGTCCAAAAAGATCGACGCCTAGTGGAGATCGCATATTTGTGATCGACAGCGCCTAGTACCTTACCTTAGTCAATCAGCAGCAGCAGCAGCAGCAGCAAAGCTCGAATCCCAACGGGCGACGCAGTCGAATTTTCCATCTCACGATCGCCAGACGCTAACGATGACAGTGCCACAACAGTTGCGTGTATGTACCACGACGCCACCCACGCGTTATGGCATGGCATGCTGGGAAGCAAAAAGCAAAAGCACTGTCGCGCACATGATCCTGCGGTCATATGATGTAATGGCGATATCCATGTTAACATCGCATGGTGATTAATCGTGCTGTCCAAAAAGATCGACGCCTAGTGGAGATCGCATATTTGTGATCGACAGCGCCTCGTAAGTACTAGCAGCGGCAGTTAATTATCTACTTGATGCCTCGCAGGTAAGCTATACCTATAGCTATTGCGATTCGGTACCGGCGCGGGCACACGACAGGTCAACAGGTGAGCGGAGGGCGGGGAAATATCAAATAGGGAAAGACTATGGGCTACGGAAGTCCGGGATGGTCATCAGCATCAGGTCATCGCGTCATCGAGTCTGATGACAGAGCCGGCCAGCCGGCTCTAACGTTCCTTCCTTCGCGCGAACAACATCGGTTACGTTATGACACAAGTATCGCATGCGTTGACTTTCTGAGGAAGCAACTAATTGCTGCGCACCAACAGTTAGAGCTCACAATTTTCGCAACGTTCCTTCGCCTTGTGGGGCGGCCGGTGCTGTGATTGTTGTAAATATGCGCAGGGATTGTTTGAATGCTCGACTGTTTTTTATTTTTCAGTTTGTTTCGTTATGTTGATATTTAAGCTCGCGATATTGGGTGTGCGCAGTGTGTGTCGCAGGTATTCCGATGGATGCCGAGGAGGGGCGCGTTCTTTTGAGATGTGGAAGTCTAGGGCAACCTAGCTTGGGATGAAACCCAACCACATCGGACTCGTGGTCACTTGTCCATTTATTCACCTTGAATATGTACGCAAAGTTTGAGGAGCAACGACTTAGGATAAGGCATCGGCTGTTTTATTTTTATGGGTTTGTGGCTAATTCGCGACCTCTTGAGATGTGGAAGTTGAGGTTGGTGTATGCCAACCTTGCTTGGGCTCAAACCCAACCACATCGAACTCATATTCTAATCTTTATTGTAGCTTCAGTAATTATGCAAATTTGCGTCTTATGATGTTAGGATTATAGTCTTAGGTTGAATTCGTTTTTGGGTTCATGGAAAGTTCATACACTCCAATCAACTTTGCTTACTTACATACCTTAAGCTTTACGCAACCTGCGGCTTCGTCGTTGTGTGTATCAATAAAAGTATGTCCAAGCAATACAACTACCAAGTTTGAGGTGTATTGCGTGGATATAAGGCAATGGCTGAATTTATTTTTGGGTTCGAAGATGACTTCAAACCCAAAAAAGAAATCAGCCTAAGACCCATCCAAACTTCAACAAAACACACGATGCACGGCAGTGAAGTTAAAAAAGTGTGAATGAGGTGAGTCCGATGTGGTTGGGGTTGAGCCCAAGCAAGGTTGGATACACCAACCTCAACTTCCACACCTCAAGAGGTCGCGAATTAGCCACAAACCCATAAAAATAAAACAGCCGATGCCTTATCCTAAGTCGTTGCTCCTCAAACTTTGCGTACATATTCAAGGTGAACAAATGGACAAGTGACCACGAGTCCGATGTCGTTGGGTTTCATCCCAAGCTAGGTTGCCCTAGACTTCCACATCTCAAAAGAACGCGCCCCTCCTCGGCATCCATCGGGATACCTGCGACACACACTGCGCACACCCAATATCGTGAGCTTAAATATCAACATAAACAAACTGAAAAATAAAAAACAGTCGAGCATTCAAACAATCCCTGCGCATATTTACAACAGTCACAGCACCGGCCGCCCCACAAGGCGAAGGAACGTTGAGAAAATTGTGAGCTCTAATAAGTGTTGGTGCGCAGCAATGAGTTGCTTCCTCGGAAAGTCAACGCATGCGATACTTGTGTCATAACGTAACCGATGGTGTCCGCGCGAAGGAAGGAACGCGAACGTTAAAGCCGCCTGCGCCTGGCCGGCTCTGTCATCAGACTCGATGACGCGATGACCTGATGACCATCCCGGACTTCCGTAGCCCATAGTCTTTCCCTATCAAATACCTCGTCATGCCAGTTATCGACGGATTTTGAAAAAAACTCGGATATTGTTGCGTATAATTCGAATATATCGGTGTATGAGGTATCGAAGTTCATCTTTCGGACCCGCCTTGTTGGAATCTACGGCCAAATTGCTTCAAAAATAAATAATTTTGACAATATTCTACGGTAAAATCATGGGGTTTCACTGTCCTCAACAACTTGATATTTTCAATTAGCGACAACGGTAGAGTTGTAGAATTTACAGTTTAATCTACCATTATGGTATCCAAGTTTTCCATGTACAAACGGTAAACACTGTAGGCAGTCGACGCGGGGCGACGGTCGGTCGAATTAAGAAAAATCGTCATACGTCGATGTTCGACAAATTTTCAACATCGACGGCTCCCTTCAATTTTTACAGTTTTTTTTTCATTTTTAAGCAGTGGTTCGTCACCCAAGGGGTATAAACTAGTAGGGGAGGTGTGATACGTTAGAGACTGATTTATCTTTTTGGGTTTATGGCGTCATCGCGACCTCTTCGGGGGTGTGGAAGTCAAGGTTGAGCTTGCCAACCTTGCTTGGGTTCGAACCCAACCACATCGAAGTCCTCTGTGTTAGCGCACGAAACTTTGCACTAAATTTGTTGAGAGTAATACTAGTTCACCATCTTGCGCGCAACGAGGATTGTCGTCAAGTATATGCACGAGAAGGTCACTTCATGACAAAGAGCCTTTTGGGTTTGGGTTTTCATGTACCCAAACCAACAAATGCCAAACAGTCAAGGTCTTCCCGTGCTTCCAAGCAAACGAAACTACGCCGATATTTTGCCAAGATATATATCTTCAAGTTCCTTAAAGCACAAGGACTGAGATACATTGTTTGCGAAACAAACAGTTTATTTCCTTGGCAGATTTATTGGGTTTGGGCTCGAATGTACCCAAACCCATGTAACAAACGCCGGCTTCCCATGGTACCGCGCCGGGTTTGTCCAGCTGGTGACGGACGTGACATATATGACAAGTATGACAAACCTCGCGTAAGATGACTGCTCGAGAGGTGTAGACCTGCCAGAGAAGATATAGTCATTATCGGGTGACCATGAAGTGATAAGATGATATGACAGTTACTACTTTGCCACTGACGTGTCAGTCAGAATGTGGTGAACGGTAACATTGTTAAAGCTGGCATGGAATAATGACTTTCCATTGGCTAGATGAAGATTTCAGGGCGGAAGCCTGTTACAGTTTTGGGAGATGTGACAGAGAATCGAGATATAAGTAAGCTCTGACCGTAGGTCAGGACTAGTGGACTCATTATTGTTTTGCGTTCGCAAGTGCTAGGTGGATGTTCGCGTGCCAGTGCTAGACTGCTAAAACAGTTCTGCTCACAGTTTTGTACAATAATTCGTACTTTTGGTTGTCATACCGATCTTTTGATGAATATATTTTACTGCTGTTTTTATTCTTTTACAAAACAATAATGTCCTGCGCGGAGCGGCTCGCTTTTTATTTCAGTGTTAATTCGGAAGTAGAGACCCTCTGGCGAGAAGTTAGCAGCAGTTTGTGACAGCGGATTCGGAAGTCAGGCGACTCCAGGGGCACCCAAGGTGCACTGGCGGACCCTTCTTCTTTCCTATACTTGGCGGTACTTGCACAAAAAAAGGTCACCAGTGGCGGCGGCAGCGGATCAGCACTGAATTTACTGCTTAATGAGCGGCCTTTTATTATCCTGCAATATGCTCAGCTTTACCACCTTGTTCTACAGTGAATCCAGGGGCACCCATGGTGCACTGGCCTAACTGCAGACAGGTTTGCTTCACTGATAAGCTAATCAGTACGGCATCAGCTTGGGCGGCGGCAGCGACAGAGCAGATCAGCGGTGAATGACCACCTTAATGAGCAGTTATTTTCCAGCGGTCCCTCTAGTTGACCACCTTGTCTGAAGTGAATCCAGGGACATCCCTGGTGTACTGGCCTAGCTGAAAGGCAAGTGTGCGACCTAGAAGCTAATTAGCGGCGGCATCTGCCTGGGCCGACTAATTAGAAGCGGATCAGCAGTGAGTTGCTACCTGTATGAGTGGTCTCACACCCTACGGTTTCCCTGACAGTGCCACCCTGTCTGACGGCTAATCCAGGGACACCCCTTGTGTACTGGCCTAAGCCTGAAGCAGGAGTGTGTCCACAAGAGAATTAGCAGCGGCATCAGCCCTGAAGGCAGCAAGTGAGTCAGCTTCATACAGTAATCACTCACCAATAAGAAAGTCCTAAATTTGGGGTCAGCCAGCGAATTTCGTCAAGTTGTGACCCCCCCCGCCAGCGCCAGCGACCTATGAAATTGCTAAGAATAAGAAATCCCGATTTCGTAGCTCAGCCAGCCAATTTCTTATTCTTATTACTTAAGGAGGAGGCAGCCAGCTATCATGAAATTGGCACTCAGCGACGGCCACAGTAGTAAAAATTTAGTATGGATCCTGCTAGCCGTGAGCAGATAAGAGAGCTAAAGAAGGATGTAGACGAAGGCCGCATAAGTCAGTCGGACACCTCGGACTTCGAGGACCTTAAAAACATCATCATGAACAGAATTAAAGCGAAAGCGCTGAATATGGAGGCACCGTCTGAAGCGAATCCAAAGGAGTATGAAACATAAGTCGAAGAAATTCTTGAGGTTATCGGCAGTACGGACACGTCCCTATCCGGCGCATCGCACCAAGGAGCACATTAACCCGCTCCTACTTCTCTTCCAAGTCAGCGACCACTAGCGATCCCGGTGTCTCGCGCTATCGCTGGCAAGCGAAAACCATCTCGCCTATTCGAACACGGTTTCACGCGCTTCGTGAAGACTAATGGCTACTATCCCGAGATCCTTGTGGGAGGACCTAGAACGCTCTAGATCCTCCCACAAGGATCACTTTTTCAATAATTTATTTAGGCGCCCCACGAGCTTTCTACAAGTCAACACCAAGGAATACTTTCCACATGGGACCTATACTAAGTAGTATGGTGCGTGGTTTGACGAGAATCCATCGTATATACTCCTAGCTAATGCATTTATAGCATGCCCCAACCAAATTTTGAACTGCTACGCCTTTTAAAGCTTCAAAAGCGGGGTGTATCTTCCATAATCTTTTGCCAATCGTATATCGATCCTTTGCCACCATAGACATGATATATCTCAAGGTATGCATGTATATTAATCATGTTTGGGTCAAAATACGACTTGGATAATGTATATTGGACACATCACACGAACGCGGTCACATGGGTAAGATATACACATTCCTTAAGTATGGGGATAATTTCGCATTTTGGGCGTGAGTCTTGGTCCATTTTAAGCTTTAAGGCTAGATCTTTGCCTTGGTGAGCACTTCAGTACTTTAATATGACTTCAAAGTTTCCTTGGGATTTTTTGGGGATTTTTTGAACGGTTAGAACTACCGCTAGAGGTTCTAGAATACGATTTTCAGACCCTGATAATGATGGAAATATTGAATTTCGGCGGTACTACACCATGGCATGCGCATATGCGGCGATTAATCCGGCTAGTATGATATTAAAGGGCTTACAAAAATTAGTTTTGGTCATATCCTCGAGGGTTAACAACATACGCACCAACCCGAGCTCGTGTAGCAAGGCCTAGAGTTGTCGGTACCCTAGATCCTTGTGGTAGGATCTAGCATTTTGATTAAAATTCTGTGAAAGCACCCACCCAAACCACGCTAAGATTAAAGGTCAAACCATCGACATTTCAAGCAAAGAAATGTTATAGATAATTCAAAAGGTTCATAAATATTGCCCCAAAGCATATGCCGGGCCACTATATACAACATACAAGGTCGCCATGCCCATTTGCGCTAGATTCTTGTGGGAGGATCTGGATTAAGGATAGTAGCCACTAAAAGTGGCGAGACTGTCCGTACCGACACTGCGCGGGACGCAATCGTGACCTCGCGTTACAACTGTGAAACGTGTGACAAAGGGTTCAATCACATGCCAGCGCTCGTCTCGCATTCTAAGTCCTGTTCAAGTGACCTAGCCACGAGTCTCGCGACTTCCAACACGGCTGCCTTGTTGACCCATCGGAAAGCTGTGCTCGACGCCGATCGTGGACGCCATATTTACGTATCCCTTCAAGCGGGCGCAGCAGTTGTGAACGTCCAGATACATGTATATTATCATGTATCTGTCGAAATATCAGTTCTCGAACAGTGTAGTGTTTTCAATGGTGCAACTCGCAGTTTCAGTCAGGTCATGCTTCAAGCTCAAGCTAGGAGGATGTTGTGCCACCTTCCGCTTCAGCTCACCACCGTGGCTTCTTCTACATTATCTAGCCAACAGACCGAGCCTGAACCGAGTGCACTTCTCGAAAAATCACAGAAGGAAACTAAGGGTGCCACGAAACGAAAATGCTATAGTAATGAAGACAAAGCTCAAGCCATACATCTTCTAGACGATTGTGTCAAAAGGCGTGTCCCCTTTCCTGGCGAACACACGGCCAAGGTCACTGGAATTCCCGCTTTTAATATTTCACGTTGGGCGAACTGTTCAGATGCGGCCGGAATTCCATTTCGTGACCATATTTTCAAAGCGGCTGGTGACCTCACTTTAAAGCGGCTCATGCTTTGTGATCGGCGTAAGGAAACAGCGAGGTATCCCATCGCTGAAAAGATGTTGGCAGCTGAGATTCGTGAGAGGCGTGCGCGTGGGCGGAAGGTTGGCCCACGTTTCGTTAGCGTGCGTGGTAAACAACTCGTGCGTCTCCACTACCCAACCGATTCTAGGAACTTCCAAGGATCACCGAGCTGGAGGAGTAATTTCTTGAGGCGCGTGTCCACGCGCTCACTTTGCGAGACGAAAACGCACACACACAAAGTCCAAGTCGTACGCCAGTATGATACCTGCCTTTCAGCAAAGTTTGCAAGGCATTTGCAGACTTATTTCGTCTGCACCTCGGCAACACCCAGATGAGGTACGTACATATGTTGTATTATTTGGGTTTCGTGTTGCCCCCTATCCGTAACTTCCGGTTTGTATTGAATACGGTGTCGTGCGTGCAGGGACGCTTTCTTTTTAAGCAGCGTCTGAACGTGGATCAAGTTCCCTTACCCTTCGTGGTAGGGGACTACGAGCACACAATCGACGAGAAAGGTGCCAAGGACGTTTGGGTGCGCCAACCTGGGTCTGGCTTGGAAAAGCGACAAGCGACCTTGCAGATTTGCCTTCGTGCTGGGGTAGATGACCTCGGCAACAACCTGCCGCAACTGCCGATTGCTATTATCTTTCGTGGCACGGGTCAGCGCATAACCGAGGCTGAGAAGCGAGCATATGACCCACGTGTGCACGTGTACTTTCAAAAGTGTGCATGGGTGGATATGACCGTTGCTATTGAGTGGCAGAATAGGACGCTCATCCCGTGTATGAACGAGCACCTGCCAGGTGAAGAGTCGGTCATTTTCGCTGACAATCCGGACGCTCAGATACAGGAAGACTACATCAAGAACCAGAAGGGAAAAGGGCGGGCGGTTGGGTGGAGCCTGCTTAAAGACGGCACGTACTGGGCGCAACCCATTGACCAGGGTGCGGGGCGGGAGTGGGTCCTAATGACCTGGTGGGTCGGGGGGGGATACGAAAGAACTTGCGGGCGCGTCGGTATCCACAGATATTTCACGAAGTCTGGGTGCAATCTCAATGTGACATGTGAAGGGGACGATGAGATCACACCTGAGGGTCTTGACACCTTCACTTTTGAACGGCCGACTATCCCTGCTGTTATTCAAGAGAACCCCGTGCAACAGCAGGTTGCTCCCATTTCGCACACGGAGTTGCAGAAGGAAGTTGAGGAACAGGAGTTGCAAGAGTTAGACTCGGAAGAGTCCGAGGATGAGTGCACGGACGAAGAGGAAAAGTGGTTTCTCCCTGACGGGTTCATTACTGTGTTGGATGCTCCTTCTGCAATTCAGTTGAACCACAGCCTGGTCGGGTGGCACATTATGTTCAAGTGGAATGGAGTTGGGTGGTGCCACGGTTGGGTGCAAAAGTTTTATTCTAACCACAGGCGTGGGTACAACGTGGAGGTAGTAGTGTACGAGGATGGCGACCGTAGGGACCATATCTTGCGAGTGCAAGAGTATGGATATGGAGATTCGACAGTCGCTGGAACGTGGTGCATGCTCAAGAGCACTTGAGCGAAGGCTATGCGTGTGCATTTGTTGTTATCAGTTGTCTCTCTGAATACCTGAACTAATGTATATCTGAATAGGTGAGTGACAGCTGGTGTTTCTACAGTTTGATAGTGTAGTAAGCACAACATATATGTTTTTATGAACAGCTGAGTGATAGCTGGTAATTTGCAATCATATGCACGGTGTAAGCGCGGTACATCTGAATAGCCATGTGATATTTGATAACTCACTTTTCGCCGACAAGCCAGCGTTTGCACCTCCGTTCGAAAAAATTCAATAGTCCGTATGATATTTTTATTGAGATAAATTGTGTATAACCATCAAAATCCTTGTTAAATCGAGTAAACCCACCAAATAATCCAGCCAAAATTTCTTAACTAGCTTTCACTATGATTCAAGCCAGCCAGCCCCTTGATTTCTTATTTTGGCCAATTTCTTAAGAAATTAAAGCTAGCCAGCAAATTTCGTCAAGTTGTGACCCCCCCCAAACGCTGGCTGGTTTCTTATTGCTACTATTTCTTATTGGTGAGTGATTACTGTATATATTATCTACTGTTCTGGCAGAGATATCTGGTGGATTCAGACTTGATTTGAGTACTGGCTCAGCCTGGAGTGTTGTTGGTTATTTTTGGAACACCTACAGACGTGTGCTAAAACTCTCTTAGCTCTCCTACGGTACCTGGCAACTGGTGAGGCCCTCATGACACTGGTTACCTTCCTAATGAGCAGTGGTGTTGCGAATCCAGGGGTGCTCAGCACACTGGCTTAGCCTCCAACTCTGCGTAGCGACCTGCACTCTTGCTTACTGGACTGAGAACGAACTTCCATGGCAACTTCTGGACCCTTAATGAGCAGTGGTGTTGCGAATTCAGGGGTGCTCAGCACACTGGCTTAGCTTTAAGCCTTTCTCACACGAATATCCGGCATCTGCTGTTGATTCAGAGCGCCGAGACATATTGTTGGACCCTTGGGCCTGCGCTGGTTATACGCGTCTCGCCCTCCTGCTTGTTCAGAACGGTGTGAATCCTGCTGGAATAGTCACACCGCTTGCTTTGTGACTCTTCCTATAGTAGTGTGTATGACTGTCACCCGAACCCGAACCCTAACCATTTATGCCCGTTATATCGGGTTAACTTATCAACTTTATTACATTCTGAGAAAACCTTCACTAAGTGAATATATCCCGAGTCCTAGGGGTATATCCAACAGGTTTGGCCCCACGCACTCTTTATTTCGACACTGCGTAGTTTGGCCATGTCAGGCTAAACACCGACGCTTGAGATGGAGTGAGGGGCTCCTCTAGAGGCGCGGCGGAGCGGTATGGCCTAGTTACGTGGCTGGTTGATTGGACTTACGGAGAGCTCGGGCTCGTGGCTGCTTGATTTTCCCGTTCTACGCGTTGGTAGACGTTGGAATTTTGGTCGGATCCGACACCAAGTTCCTTGGCCGCGTTGTTAAATCCACATGCACGTTTGGGGAATCTTTTACGCCGCAGCTTTCCTTCTTTTCCTCGACAACCGCCTTACGACTTTTGGCCGCCGCTCCTTCCGCACCTCGCCACATTTTCCCTCACTTCGTCTCTATAGTCTTCTACATCATGGTTGCGACTAGATTGACATCAAGTATGGCGTCACGCCGACGCTCGCTAGCTACAATTTTCGACTCCGCTGCCGCACGTAATTCCGTCACGCCGGCTACGCCGGCGCCCGCTGGTGCTCCAGCTGCGAACTCCGCACAAGCCGTTTTCTTGGCGGGTGTTCGCTCGCTCACGCGTGAGCGCTTCGACGAGAGCGTGGCGAAGCACGTCATCCGGAAATGCTTTCCCGACAAGCATGACCGATTTACGGGTACGGAGTCGAACGCTCAGGTGCTCCTCTCCAAGCTGGTGCCTGCTCTCCAGGAGGCATTCGAGGCCGAGGACGCGCGCTGTTTGCCCCTATGTTCGACTTGGAGGACTCCACGTTGGCCGTGCGACCCGAGGCCAACAAGCTCCTCTTCTCGACTCTCGAGCTCATCGTGTCTCCCGCCTCTCCAGCGGGTGACTGGCTCGAGGCGTCTGCGACCTTACACCCTCTGGACGGCAAGCGGGCCCTGCTGGAGCTCGCACGGCGTCTGCTGGACTCCGGTGCACCCTTCCAGGGGACATCGGACCTCCTTGGCGTCCGCTTTAAGGCTCACACCGACCCGTCCGAGGCCATCACGGACTTCAACGCGGCCTTACGGTCCGCCAAGAGGCGCAACACTCTCGACGATGGCGAGGTGAAGGAGCTGTTCCTCGCGGCGCTGGACCCAGGATTCTACGCGCCGGTGGTGTCGCGACTCTTCACGCACCAGCAGCGGGCGGCCGTGGACCTCCTCACCATTCAGCAATGGGTCCTCGAGTGCTATGCCCGACACGTTGCAGCCGGTACGCACGCTGCCTCGTTCACCTTGTCCGCGGCAGCCGTGGCCACTGACGGCGATGCCTCGCAGCTGTCCGACCTCACGGCCATCATCCTCGACGTGAAGCGGCAGCTGAAGACCCTCACGGACAGGGTCAACGGGCGGGGTTTTACTCCGCGGGCGGACAAGAACAAGATCGGCAACGGGGGAGGCGGCTCCGGTGTTCGTTTTGCAGCGGGTGACCTCCCGACGGGGGGGAACTGGCCGCAGTCGCAGGTGAGGAGGCGTGTTGCTTTCCACAAGGGGAGCGGTGACTTCATCCCGTTCTGCCAAAACTCGACGTGCAAGAAAGACGAGTCGCGGCACTGGCACCGTGACTGCCCGAACGGCGGCAAGCATGGAGCTGGGGGAAGGTTCCACAGCTTCTCCCTCGGTGACATCGAGAACGACTTGCTGGTCGAGCAGTTTCAGACGGTCATGGACGAGCACGACAGCGCGCGGTTCGACGCGCTTTGCCTTCTGGCAGGGGGCAAGCCGGAGATGCTCGACGGCGTTTCGGCGTATTCCTTCGGGATCGAGCCGGAGCGGGAAGACGGTGCGTTGCGGGACTTCCTGTCCTACTGCCAGCCTGCCACCCACATGGGCGGCTTCACGGTCGGTGGTGTCGAGAGCGGGATCTCGACTGCCTCTTGCACGCATGTCCGTGCAGACCCACCGCCGGCTCCACCGCCGGCGGCAATCGAGCATGTTTACCCGGACGAGTCGGAGGCGTCCGACACCGGTGACGTGATGCCGGTGGACCCCATGCACGCGCACGAGCCCGACCTCTGCTTTGCGGACAAGATCGCGCGGATGGGGGGACTCTCGATCACGGCTGAGGGCAAGGACTTCGCGATGCGGTACATGCGCGCCAAGTGCTGAATATATCAGCTTGACTGTATATTCGGAGTGTGGTAATCAGAATAGATAAAACGGATAATCCTCAGTCTTCCCGTTATATGTTCGGGGTCTAGGGTTCCGGGACCGGTGACAGTCATACACCCTAACTATAGGAATGACAGTCGGGGCGTCACTTCCAGCACACCACCTAGGGTGGTGACTGGCAAACTAGGTGGTCACGGAACTGAAACAAACACCTACTCAGCTTCGGTGGAAATAAGCATCCTACAGGAGAACCTGTCCTTTCTGGCAGGGTAACTCCGAAACTAGCAGCTAGTGAGACATACTGCAGAATACGGATACAGTTAAAACCCTAAATTAAGCCCATCTTGGGGCAACCTGAACCAACAGCATTAAACTCTGGAGGCAGGCTAATCTCAATCTCGGTAACTCTAGCCACTTCGAAAGTGCCCGGGAGAGCCGGTGCCACTGTCACAGCGCCCAGGAGAGCTGGTACCACTGTCTGTCAAATCATGCGTAGAGCAAATTGAGAGAATTGAAGATGTGCCGATGTCGCCGCAGGCAGTTGTACCGGGTGCAATCGGTCCGGCTCGGTGTTGAATTGAAGAAGAAAGTGCACCCCCGGTTCCACCGCCCCAGGCGGGTGGCTCGTAGTCCGGCGATGGCGGAGCACCACCCGGTGAGGGCGGCGCAGCAATAATCGGAGCTGCCTCAGGTGGCTGCGGGGGGGCCGGGAGCCACGTCCACCCGTACCCGTACGTAGCACGGTACCAGCCGTGGTACCAGCCCTCCGGCTGCCAGTAGAGATCCGGCGGGATGGCTGTGGGCGTCAGCACACCAGCACCACCGACCTCGTCGCCGACGCGCCCTGTTGCCGAAGATGTTGGCGCGGAGCAATCACGCGAAGGCGCGGCAGTTGCACAAATAACAAACATCAGGCAGACTGCGAGAGACGTGAGGGCAGAGAATCCGAAACCCATTGGCGGTCTGCCGCATCCCAAGGCCTGTCTCGGTGGCGGAAGACACTCGCCATCATCCTCGGAGTCGTCCGTCGTTACGGAGACGGAGTCCACGGGCGCGACGGGGCCCATGTGGTGCATGGCAAGGGTCGGTTCCGGTCCCGCGATGTCCAAGTTGAACGCGAACTTGTCCATGAAGGTCGCGTGCGTCTCGTGCGCATGTAGCTCGCCGATGGGGTACATCCCCTCGTCGGACACCACCGACCGCGGAGCGGAGGGCGGTGCCGGCGGCGGTGGCACGTCCAGAGCGTCGGCACGGACTTCGTCGTGAATCTTGAAGTTGTGGATGTTCGTAGCACCACCAACCGCGCAAACCCCGAGGCGGGTGTCAGCGGGCTGGCGGTACCCCAGGTACTCGTCGATGGTGTCGGGCACCCGCTCCTCGGCGACAGCGAAGGAGAACGCGGAGGCGGTGTCGTAGAGATCCGGTTTGCCGTCTGCAATGCAGCAGACGGCGTCGAAACGGGCGGCGTCGTCGTCGTCCACGGCGTTCTGGAACATCACGGCGAGCATGTCGTTCTCGCTGTCCGCAATGCTGAAACCGTGTGCCCCAACGTGTCCGCGTGGCCCGCCGTTCGGGCAGTCCCGATGCCAATGCTTCTCCGCCGTAGCGGAGCATGCCGGGTGCCGGCACAACGGGACGAACGTACCGGTGGGCTTGTGGAAAGCCACCTTACCCGAAGATTTCCCACGGAAGCTCTGCGGGAAGTTGCCGTGCTCGGGAAGGGGCTTCGCTGCGAAGCGGACGCCGTCACCATGTCCACCGCGTCCGATGGCGTTCTTCTTGTCGTTGCGGGGCGTGTAGCCCTTCGTGTCGTCGAGACGGCTGTTGAGGGCCTTGATCTCCTTCTTCATGTCGTAGAGCTGGTCGCGGAGCTCGCCGAAGACGGTCTTGTAATCCTCGTCGTCGCTCTGCCCAGCCAGGGTGAGGGCGGAGAACGTGCGCGTAGCAGGCGGGACGTGCGAATCCGTCCCGTGTTGCGCGTGGCACTCACGGGTCCATTGCTGAATGGTGGCAAGGGACTCCGCCGCACGTTGGTCGTGCAACAGGAGGCGGTTGACGACCGGAGCATAGAAGACCGGGTCGAGGGACTTGATGAAGAGGGACTTGACCTCCATGTCGTCGAGTGTGCTCTTCCGTCGGGCGGACCGGAGAGCGGCGTTGAAGGCGGCGATTGCTCGCGACGGGTCGAACTGGTTGATCTTGATGGCCAGAAGGTCCGCGGTGCCCTGGAAGGGCCCGCCGGAATCCAGAAGCATTCTGGCGATCTCTAGCAACACCCGCTTCCCATCGAACTGGTGTGCCTCCGCCGAAGACTCCATCCAGTCTGCTGCGGGTGACACTGGAGCAACGATGAACTCCAGCGTCGAAAATAAAAGCTTGTTCGCCTCAGCGCGTACGGGCAGGGTGGCATCCTCCAGGTCGAACAAAGAGGAAAACGCGGACTCCTCAGTGACGAAAATGTCCCGTAATGCCAGCACCAGACGGGCGAAAACGGAGCTGACGTTCGACTCCGTGCCATCAAAACGCCCATGTTTGTCGTCGTACACCTTCTTGATGACGAGCTTGGCGGCGCGCTCGTCGAAGGATTCCTTCGCCAGACGCTTGACTGCGTCGAGGAACAGTGCCCCTGCTGACTGGGCAGTCGGGGTAGCCGTAACCGTAGGAGTGGCTGGTGTGGTCGCATGTCGAGCTGCGGCATCGTCGAAAATTGTAACTAGTGAGCGGCGTGCGGCCGCGGTGTGTGATCTTGTAGAAGTACCCATGACGAAGTGACTGCAGAGATAGGGTGAGGTGAATAATGCCAGGCGAGGTTAACGGCGTGGGCGACGGCTTGCGAGTTGCGGCGGGTCGTCGAGGGCAAATCAGGGAAACAGCAAATTGCACGCGGTCGTGTGGGACGAAAGGACGTGATCAATGTCGGACGGTGTGCAAGCGACCAGAAGCAACAAGATCCAGCCCAACGATACTGCACGAAATCAAGTTGCCGTAATGCGCACCCCACTCATGTCCAATCAACCGCGCTGCCGAAACCGAGCCATACCGCCCGTACCGAAAACCTCTCTAGCGCGGGTTCCTCACCCCATCCCAAGCGTCGGTGTTTAGCCAATCATGGCCAAAGTTGCAGTGTAAAATTAAGCGTGCGTGGTACCAAACCTGCTGAATATATCAGCTTGACTGTATATTCGGAGTGTGGTAATCAGAATAGATAAAACGGATAATCCTCAGTCTTCCCGTTATATGTTCGGGGTCTAGGGTTCCGGGACCGGTGACAGTCATACACCCTAACTATAGGACTGACAGTCGGGGCGTCACTTCCAGCACCAAGTCGGAGACCGACTCTTGCGACGGCGACGTGGACGACCCTGCTGCTGGGTGTGACTCTATTGACGGTGAGGATGCGGTCCCGCGCCCTACAACATCTCGTCAGGGATGCGGTGCACCGCCTTGGGGGTTTGCCCGCTCTTCGGCGGTTGCGGTAATGCTCTGTGCGTTCTTCTGTGTATGCGCCACCGCGGCGCCACTCACAGCTGCCGCCCCTGGCGAGGCGTGTGCACCGGACCACACCGGCCTGGAGGTCGGTGGTGCTGCTGAGGCCGCCACCATCGAGCCTGCATTCACTTTTGCGGCGCCGGCTGCTATTCCGCCGCATCGACAGACGCGGTATCGGGAGCTGCGGCAGGGGTTCCACACTCTCCGCAATGTCCCGCGGCCGCCATGGCTGTATAACCCCGACCCTGATTATGTTCCACAATCACCACCTTACTCGCCACCGCCGTACTCGTCCGATGACGAGGAGGAGAGCTCTGGAGACCATGCGGCTGTGCACGACGATCGACAAAATTCAGATCCCTGTTCTGGCTCCACGAATGATTCCAACACGGCGTCGACAACTTCAATTCACGGCACCATGACTGTGCTGCGGGCTGGCACAGCAGTGCCACCGTCAACTAGTGGCTAGCAAGTTAATCATGCCGCTCCTGCACAGTGAAGTTAACAGTGGCTGTATGTGCAGAGGGGTCCGATCACGGGCCGGATTTCAGATTTGCAACTCTTGACTGGGAACAACCCTGCCATAAAGGACAGGCCTTCCCTTAGAACTCAATTTCCACCGTTCTAGATGGTGTTTGTTCACAAATTTCACCTTCGGCTAGCCAGTCACCACCCTAGGTGGTGTGCTGGAATAGTCACACCGCTTGCTTTGTGACTCTTCCTATAGTAGTGTGTATGATTGTCACCCGAACCCGAACCCTAACTGTTTATGCCCGTTATATCGGGTTAACTTATCAACTTTATTACATTCTGAGAAAACCTTCACTGAGTGAATATATCCCGAGTCCTAGGGGTATATCCAACATGCCATGCCATGCGGCCATGCCATGCCACAGAAGGCAGAACCTCCTGTGACAACGAACGAACTCGCTAACAGGTGAACCACAATCAATTTTGGTGATTTGTGCCTGGGGCACTACGACAGATGCTCGGAAATATGTTTTTGATTGAACGTGCAAAGGTACACAATTCGGATTTTATAATATACTGGATCAGGGCCAGATTGAGGTACAAATGATAATTCGGTTCCGAGTTCTGAAGGCTAAACACTTCTCAAGTGCTCCACTTATTCACTCGTCACTCAGGTTGCAGGGTCAACCACTCGAGAGCCGATGTCACACTTCGGCTCAACGTTCAATTCCCGATCCGATCTCATTTCTAATTCCGATTCGTCATTCTCGATTCAGATGTTATGTCGACAGACTGACACGATGACTGCCCCACAGTACTGTCATACTACTGTACTGTCATACTGTCATACTGTCATAGCGTCATACTGTCATACTGTCATAGCCCTGACATCTGATGTTCGATTTCATTGTCTTTTCAACCCCGATGCGAATCTGACCATTCTTCGAGGGTCTGACTGAGTGCCACGATGACACCCCCCACAGTACTGTCATACTACTATAGTGTCATAGTGTCATAGTGTCATACTGTCATACCCCGGACATCTGGTATTCATTCTCATCGTGATTTCAAGCCCAATTTCACTGTCATCGTGCCAATCCCAGATTACCCCCGATGACACACATACGGACGCATAGGCATATCGGCTCACGCTGTGCCTCCGGGCACAACTCTCCCCCCCTTAGGAGTGGTCTACCTCCTGGGATCACTCCGCTAAGGTACCCATCTAAGTTCCAGTTCTTAGGTTTTCTGGTTCCTTTCTGTTTCCAGTTCTTAGGTTCTCTGGTTCCTCTTCGAGCACAGCTTGCCTGCCGCTACCAGGGCACCACTTTCACGAAGGAGGGTGCCACTTGGAATCTAAAGCGGGTCTTCAGTCTTGCGGAGGCGTAAATGTCGGAAAAGTTGTCGCAGCAGGAGCGCTGGCACGGGATATACGCTCGCGGATTGGCCCGCTCCAGTCTGCTGCGGATGAGGTCCCAGCTGAGCAGTCTCTGGATGAGCACCGGTTGCCCATCTGCACGCACACGGTGTCGAAGCAGTACAGCGTAGCAGGGGCGTGGGTGGTGCTGAGTTCGTCCATATGCAGGTGGGCTTCATGTACTGCGTACCGTACATGCAGTAGGTACACACCAGCGGGGGAGGGAGCTGGCGCATCATGGGACGAAGCCGTAGCGCGTTGGGGAAGCGACCTCTGGGGTTTTCCATGAACCAATGTTTCGGCTCCAAGTAGTCAATGATCTGCAATGCTCGTCGTACGATTTTGTCAGCCTGGGGAAGATCAGGGGGTCCTCCAGTGGTGCGCGCTTGACTGTACTGCCTACAGGGGGGACTTGCCCAAACGACATCGAAGAATCCAGGCGGGTATTGTTTGTAGTCCCACTGTAGGATGTCATGCACATGAGTTGGATGCCAGATGTGTTCGGAGTCGAGGGTCACCACTGAAGCGGAGGGGAAGCAATTTAGGAATTCTCTCTCTACTGAGCCAGTGCCGCTGAAAAGTACAAGAATTCTGGGCATGCGGGTTGCTTCCGTCTGTATCGCCAGCAGCTCTGTCACCAGTGCCAACGACCCATCTTCCGTGCGCTCTTGACGTTCCCACGGCAGAGGGATATCATGTTCCATCTGTTCGAGCTGGTCCAGTTCATCGCAGGGATTAGTGATGAGGTGAGCCAGTGTCATTCCAGCTTGAGCAGAGTGACGGCCACGTTGCTCGCGTCGCCGAGTGGCTTCGTCGCGAACTTGTGCTTCCATGTGCAGTCTCGCTTGCTCGAATTCACGAAGCTGTTGAAGTGGACCTCCGCGTTCGAGTTTGTCACGCGTCCTCCATTGGTCATGAGCTTTGGAGTAGCCAGTCCAGCGAACCTTCCACTCTTCCACCTCTTTTCCTCGAACAGACCGCACCCGACGTGCAAGAATACGCTCAACGTGTGCTTCCTTCTGACCGTCCACTACCACCTCTTCAGGTACTGCTAGGTGATCACGCGCGGCGAAAGCATCCTGACCGCTGGTGTACGGTTTGAGGCGGTGTTGAGCGAACACGTCGTGTATCCGCCAGTGGGGAGGGAGGCGTAGGCGGTAGGCTACTGGAGCTCCCCTGTCAGCCTCTGGCATGGTCATCTGCACATCACTGAAGAAGCGTTCGGTCACAGGGACTGGTCCATGCCAGCGCTTGGTCAACTTCCTGCAGATGGAGCGATCCATCACCTTCTCTGTAAGGTGTTTCGCTTCTATCCAGACCAGATCTCCAACAGCATACTCCCGCTGTCCGTGCCTGCGATCAAACTGCTCGCGCTGTCGCTGTTGAGCCAGCTCCAACCGCTGTCTGGCGTCCCGCAGTTGCGACGAAAATTTCGCGGCCACTTCGTGTGCGGTACCTACTCCCCCTGTTCGTCGTCCAGCGGTGGACTGCGCGGCCTCCAGGAAAAGGTCCAACTGCGACAGCGGCGAGAACCCAAACACCAGCTCAAATGGCGTGAAGCCAGTAGATTCACTTCTGGAGTCATTGATCGCGAACTCCACGTTAGTGGTGAACAGGTCCCAGTCCTCCACATTGGCGTCTACGAAGGACCTGAGCATGTCCTCAATAACTCTGTTGCTGTGCTCCGCCTGGCCGTCAGACCGAGGGTTGTACGGCGTGGTACGAGCCACCTTCACACCCATCAGTCTCATGAGCTCCTGCCAGAAGGCATCTTGAAACCGCGGGTCACGGTCAGAGACAATTTTCATAGGTGCGCCATGCAAGCGCCACACCGAGTCAAAGTAGATTCTGGCCACCACAGCTGCAGAGCTGTCGCCGAAGTTCATCGGTATAACGTGGACCATCTTCGTCAGCTTGCACGTGAAGGCCACGAAAACGTCATTACCTCTCTCTGATACTGGCAGGCCGGTGACGAAGTCCACCGCGACATCTTGCCATGGCCTGTTCGGGATGCTGTGAGGGTTTAGCAACCCATCCGGGTAAGTTCCCCGCGGCCTCACTGATTGACACACCGCGCAGGATGCAACCCAGGTGCCCACATCCTCTGCAGCACCACGCCAATAAAAACGTCGCAGCACTCTTTCCAGAGTCTTGTCTCGCCCGTTGTGACCTGAGGACAATGACTCGTGAGCATGACGAATCACTACCTCCCGAAGTGGAGAATCCTCCCCCAGCACCAACTGATATCTCCCTGCTGCGGTTCTCCAAACTACCTCACCCACCAGCCTGAAGTCCTGTAGGCATTGGTGCGGCGCCGCCTTCACCTTCTCCCGCAGCGAACGGAGTGGTCCCTCTCGGGTGTACTCCGCTTTCAACGCACGCAGGAACTTTGAGTCCGACTGCTGGGAGATTGTGTCTCTGAAGGCTGCTGCCTCACCCGTCCTTATCACAGCGGGAGCTGTTCGCGGATGCCTCACGCGTGCTGGCTGTGGTTTGGCGGGAGGGGCGTGCACTATCAGAACAGGCCAGCGAAGGTCGAAGGCCTTCCCATCTGGGTTCTCGAAGAACTGATAAGGCTCGCCCTTGTCATCGTGAGTAGGGACGACCTCCACGATCTGCATATTGGCCTTCCTGAATAGTTTGCGCCACACGGGGAGCTTGGACTGGTGATCTGGCAGGACGAAGACTGCTGAGGTGTTTTCTGGGTCCGCCTTCCATTCTGTGATGTACTTGTTCAGAATCGCCTCCACAGTAATGTGTTTGGAGTTATATGGAGGGTTACACCAAATCCGAAGGCCCCTCCATTTCTCTGAAAGGCAGTCTGTCCAGAATCTATCCGCCTGTCTGTTGCGGCCGCCAAAGTCACAACAGGCGTCCACATCGAAGGGTCCAAACTTCTCGGCGTACTTCGAGGAGTACTCTGCGCGGACACGCCAATTCTGCGAGTCCTCTGGGGGGGGAGCCTGTCGTTTTGGTGGGTAAAGGACCGGGGATGGAGCTGACTGCTGGGGCGCCTTCTGCGGGGGTGGTGAGCTCGCTGGCACCTTCTCAGTGGGCGCCGCCGATGCATCAGCTCGTGATGTAGGCGTTCGCGTCTTCGGTGACACCAACCGTGGGGGCGCTGGGGTTGTAGAGGCTTTCCCAGCGCGAGACATACTCCTCGTTATCCTTATCTGAGGTGGAGCTCGGTCAGGGGGTTCGTGTGGAGCTTCTGTCGGCTTCGCGCTATCAGCTTCAGGCCAGTCAGGCATGTCGAAGTCGAGGTGATCCTCCTTCACCCCCTTATAGAGCTTCGGATTAACGAGAGCGATGGTCTCCCCCATATCCATGGCCTGCTCTGCCACGGAGAGGGTTTCCACTGCTGAGAGCAACAGTCGACCGTCTGGGCCCAGTGGGGATGAGCCGCGGGTGGTGAGCTGGAGAAGTATTCAGACTCCAGCGTTGCCAGAGGGTCTTTCGGCAGGTCTGAGGTGGGGTCGATCACTCCTGCTTCCTTCAACCCTTCGCGAACGTCCTTGTCTTTGAAGTCGGGTCTTCTGGACAAGGCGTCTGGTACCAGCAGTAGTGCCCCCTTGATGCACTCCATTCGCGGAACTCCCACCTCCACCAGATCCATGTACCAGCGTGCCTGTCTGCGGCTGAGCTCTCTGCCAGGTTCCATCAGCCACTCAAGGCGGCGGTGATCACCCTGGATGCGGAAGTTGGTGAAGATGAGGTAATGCCGCCAGGTGACGGTGGTACAATGATGCAGGGCACCCAGTTCTCGCTCGCCGGTGTGGTAGTTCTGTTCGGCGGCTGAGAACTGGCGGCTCTCGTATGCTATCACGCGCAGCCCAAGACCATCTCCGTTGTCTTGCATCAGTACTCCCCCAAGGGCGATGCCGCTGGCATCCGTCTGCACCACGAAAGGTGCTGAGCCGTCTGCGGCACCCTTAATGTTGGGCAAGGCGAGCACTTGTGCTGAAGTGAGGGCCTTCTTCAGTTCCTCGAAGGCCCACTGCTGCATGGGGCCCCACTCCCAGGGTACGTCCGACTTGGTCAACCGGGTGAGGGGCTGGGCGATCTCGGAGAAACAGTGAATGAATCTGCGGTAATACCCCGCCAGGCCCAAGAACTGCCTGACGTGGGTAACCGTCTCCAGCTCGGGCCAGTCCCTCACTGCAGCCACCTTGTCGTGTTGGGGTCTGCAGCCATCCGCGGAGATGCAGTGACCAAGGAACCGCAAGGATTTCTTCAACAGTTGACACTTGGATCTCTTGAGGAAGACGCCCTTCTCCCTGCACGTCAGGAGCAATTGTTTGACGTGTTCGTAGTGCTCTGCAGCGGTGTTGCTGAAGACGACCACGTCATCGATGAAGATCCGGACAAATGGGAGATGGCCCAAAGCCCGCTGCATCCGTCGCTGGTACTGAGACGGCGAGTTCTGCAGTCCTTGCGGCATGACCAACCACTCATATGACCCCATCTGGGTGGTGAAGGCGGTCTTCTCGACATCCCCTGGAGCCATCGGGACTTGCCAGAAGCCATCCACCGCGTCGAATGAAGAGAAGAACTTCGCACCCTGCATCTCGTCGAACATCATCTGGATGTCCGGGAGGGGGTACTTGTCCTTAACAACTGTCTGGCGGTTGAGAAGCCGGTAGTCGATCACCAGTCGCAGCTCCTTGGGGTTCCCTGGTTTGGGGACCATCAGGCAGGGAGCTGCATAAGGGCTGTACGAGGGTCGGATGTAGCCCTTGGACATCAGGGTCTCGACGCGTTCTCGAAGTTGGCGGAGTTCCTCTGCAGACTTCTTGTAGATGCGCTGGCAGGGCGGCCCCTTCTTGCTCAGCTCAGGGTCCAGGTTGATGTTGGCCTCATCTAGGGGGTCATGTCTGAGTCCATCAATGTTCGGTAGAGCAGTCGTCATCTCCTTCTTGTACTCCTCGCCAGTGTCGCTGTCATCCGATATCGGACACAGGTCCGGATTTGAGAAAAGCATAGGTCCCATATAGGTCCGCGCGGTCCATCATAATACACTCAGAGGAAAAAACGTGACTAATCTGTACCTAATTCGGACTTTTTAGGTACCTGCATATCACAGTTTAAGTATCTATTTGACACCAGTTAGACACAGTTTAAGTATCTATTAGACACCGTTTAAGTATCTATTAGACACAGTTTAAGTATCTATTAGACACAGTTTAGGTATGATTTAGACACAGTTTAAGTATCTATTAGATACAGTTTAGACATCTGTTAATAACCGTTTTAGTACCCGCTAGGTGCTTATTAGGCATTGTTTAGGTTTCTTCTAATCACCGTATGTTTTATTCGCGCGTATATATGCTGATAATAACCGTTGAGAAATGAGTACAGCTAACCGTTGAGAAAATAATATTGCCGTTGAG
This sequence comes from Cymbomonas tetramitiformis, assembly GCA_001247695.2. NCBI lineage: Eukaryota > Viridiplantae > Chlorophyta > Pyramimonadophyceae > Pyramimonadales > Pyramimonadaceae > Cymbomonas > Cymbomonas tetramitiformis. Next base: position 12,226 of record LGRX02002607.1, on the reverse strand, counting down.
AAAATAATATTGCCGTAAGTGACCCAATTCAGAAACCAATACTACTAACCGTTGAAGTCAATATAATATTTTATCGTTATGCTTTCAAGTAGTATTTGACTCTCACTTTAGTATTTGAGTCAACGTATTAAATAAGTTGGCACGAATTGTTACCGTTGCGTCCATGCAAGAACTACTCGGAATTGTGAAACTATGTGTTTAACAGCACAACATAACCTGCACATGCACAGAGCAAACAATGCACTGGGTGGGTGACTAGGCATTCGAAACAGCACAAATGTCACGGGCATACAAATGCATATACGAAGTTTCAGAGTAATCGGATACGAATCGATATATATCACAACCGGTGATTATGCAATACGGCCCGTGTTACGAAAACATTTTTATTCTGTAACAAAGCTCCCAAAGGAATCGTGTTTCATCACTATATAGCACAGGCTGTTCGGCTAGTTTCTCTCGTCACAGGAATCCCTGTTTTTCCCCAACCTGCGCCGCCATAAATGTCATCTCTATTGTCATCTGTCACGGTATTGTACCAACACCGTTGATTCTGTCATAATCGTTCCTAATAATATTTCTATCGTTCACGATTCTGCCAGAGAGATAACATTTACTGATTTTGCATTCTTCATCCACGATCTCAGATTCCCTATCAATATTTCTCCCAATATGCCGGTAATCTGAATCGGATCCCCCTTCCGTGGGGGTAATTGGCAGTCTATCGTGCCCCCTGGCACAACTCTCCCCCCCTTAGGGGTGGCTTTCTCCTGATGTCACCCCAGCATCTTCATCACCTGTATTCCTGGGAAATAACCGCTGAAATAAGGTTCTCAGTAACTTAGCAGGTATAGGATATACTGCGCGAGAATTCTGCATCCCCTGCTGATCTGGATGAGGCCCTAGTTGAGCAGTAAGGGGGTGCACTCCAGTTGCCCATTTACATGGACACGGAGTCTGCGAGGTACATTCTCGCAGTGGTACGCTGGGCGGCGCATTAGTCCAGATACAAGTAGGTTTCTTATACTTCTCCCCGTACATGCAATATGAGCAAAACAAAGGGGTAGGTAATTGATCCACTACAGGTCTGAATCGCAAAGCATTGGGATATCGCCCTTTTGGATTTTCCAGAAACCAATAGCGTGGTCTGAGATATTCGATGATGTCAAGGGTGCGTTCTACACAAGCATCTGCAGATATTAAATCTGGTGGTCCTCCAGTAGTTCGCGCTTGACTATATTGGGTACACGGTGGACTCGCCCATATTACATCAAAATATCCAGGAGGGTAATAGCTCCAATATTCCCAATCTTCAATTCTGGTAACATGCGTAGATCGCCAGAACTTATCAGAATCTAAAGATACTGTCTGTGCCTGAGGAAAGCATTCTGAGAAGGATCTTTGAACTGAGCCAGTGCCACTGAAGAGTACCAGTATTCTGATAGGTTTTACTGGAGCTGGCGATAACTCAGTCACATACGCCACTTCTCCAGAATCGGTAAAGTGTTGTTCTTCCCATGGAAGACACGCACTCGCAGAACTATTAGACATACCCCAGAACTGCGCTGATAATTGCTGCACTAATGTCCCACTGTCCGCTGTCATTATTGACGCAGCATTCTGGTGCCGTCGATGTTCCCTTCTCCTCGCAGCTGAATCCCTGACCTGCTGTTCCATTGCTAGGCGTCTCTCTTCAAAATCCCGCAACTGTTGTAATGGGGCACCGCGCTCTAACTTATCACGCGTTCTCCACTGGTCATGGGCTTTAGAGAACCCGGTCCATCGCACCTTCCATTCCTCTATTTCTTTGCCCCTGCTCACGCGTACGCGTCGGCTCAAGATTTTCTCTACATGAGCCTCCTTCTGTCCGTCCACCATCACTGCTTCAGGTGTCACTGTCTGCTGTCGCAGAGCGAAAGTGTCCTCTCCACCTGTGTAGGGTTTCAATCTGTGCTGCGCGAACACGTCATGCACTCTCCAATGTGGGGGCAACTTCAGTCTATACGCCACTGGTGCCCCTCTGTCTGCCTCAGGCATCTCCGCCTGCAGATCGCTGTAAAAGCGTTCCGTAACTGCAACTGGACCATGCCACCGCTTGCTCAGCTTGCGGCACAAGGCTCTGTCCATCAACTTCTCTGTAAGATGTTTAGCCTCAATCCAGACCAAGTCACCTACCGCATACTCCCGCTGCGTGTGTCGCTGATCAAAAGCGTCTCGTTGCCTGCGTTGTGCTAGCTCAAGTTTGCTGCGTGCGTCCCGCAACTGCGACGAAAATCTCGACGCCCATTCATGTGCAGTCCCCACCCCTCCTTTTCGTTGCCCGCTGTGCAATTGAGCGGCCTCCAAGAAGATGTCAAGTTGCGACATGGGCGACACACCACAACATAATTCAAATGGAGTCAAGCCTGTAACATCATTACGCGAATCGTTGATTGCGAACTCTACGTTTGTAGCGTATAAGTCCCAGGACTCCGGATTGTCCTCCACAAACGATCTCAACATGTCCTCCACCACCCTGTTAGTGTGCTCCGCTTGACCATCAGAGCGAGGGTTGTAGGGCGTAGTCATCGCCACTTTCACACCCATCAATCTCATCAACTCCTTCCAGAAGGTATCCTGAAAGCGTGGATCACGGTCACTGACTATTTTCATCGGAGCTCCATGTTGTCTCCACACCGTGTCAAAGTAGATACGTGCCACTGTAGCAGCAGAGCTGTCCCCAAAATTCATAGGAACCACATGTACCATTTTAGACAGTTTGCATGTAAATGCTACAAATGCGTCATTGCCCTGCTCAGTCAAGGGTAGGCCTGTGACGAAATCCACTCCCACATCCTGCCATACCCGAGTTGGAATAGAATGCGGGTTCAGCAATCCATCTGGGAAAGATGATCTGGGCTTCACCGCCTGACAAACTGAACAGGAGGCAACCCATTCTCCCACATCTTGGTGTGCATTCCTCCACCAAAACCTTCGCAGAACACGCTCCAGCGTTTTATCTCGGCCAGTATGGCCAGCTGTCGCTGACTCATGCGCTTCGCGCATAATAATCTCTCTCAGCGGAGAGTCCTCTCCCAGCACCAACTGAAATCTTCCCGATGCAGTTCTCCACAGTACTTCACCCACCAGACAGAACTCTTTGGTGCGGCTGTGAGGAGCACACTTTACCTTAGTGCGTAGCTCATTGAGAGGTCCATCTCTAGTATATTCGGACTTCAAGGCTTCCAAGAAAGCAGCATCAGACGCTTCTTCCTGAGAGTCACGCAATTTGGCTGCTTTGCCTGCGTGTATTATGGGTACTCGTCCTCTTGGTTGACGTACTCTTTGTACTCGCTGCTTCGATGGAGGCGCATACACTACCAGCATAGGCTGCTGTAAATCGACTAATTTCCCATTGGAACCCTCCATCAATTGTACTGGTTCACCTTGCGCATCATGCGTGGGGATCACCTCCTCAATACGCATTCCTGCTCGCCTGAACAGGGATCTCCACTGCGGCATTCTGGACTGAATATCAGGCAGTAGAAACACAGCAGAAGTGTTCTCGGGGTCACATCGCCACTCCTGCACGTACTTACGCAGCAAGGCCTCCACTGTCAAGTATTTGTCTGAGAACGAGGGTTCGCACCACACATGCATCCCTCTCCACTTCTCCTGTAAGCAGTTGTGCCAGAACCGCTTTACACGCCGATTGTTGCCATGCTCATCGCAACAGGCGTCGACGTCGAAGTTGCCATATTTAGCCTGAATACGGTCAAACACATCCTGCCGCACTCGCATACCGCGCCAGCCAACTGCCTGGAACCGTACAGACTTCTTTGGCTGCCTCTGTGATGGCAGTGGAGCTTCTGCAGACTGTTCCTGCACTTCTGAGCACTGGTCTTCCTTCACATCCCCTTTCAGGGCAGAAGGCACAGAACGCCTGTTCTGCGGTTCACCCTGCTTGGTCACTTTGGTGTTCACATCGCCTCGTTCTGAGGCGGCATCCCGCAAAGAAGTTTCTACATCCTCCTTCACTCGCAACACTTGGGAGCGGGGACTCCTCCTCAATGTGCGTTCCAGTCCACCCGACTTCTGCTGAGTCGTCTGAGTGTCCTCGGTGCGACTGCTGACCTCCGCGACTTTATCTGATACCCCCTTCACTTTAGAAGTGATGCGCTTGTCCAGCGTCTTGGATCTCAGATACTTCCCCCGACTTTTAAAGGCCAGGGTAGCCTCCATAGCTTTCTCCGCTATCTGTAAAGTGTCCACCGCGTGAAGATAAGCCTGCTGCTCTGCATGCCATGCAGGATAGCTCTTCGAGGGCCCCTCTTCGAAGTTGTGGGAGGTGTCCATCGCAGCGAGCGAAGTCTTGGGTAAATCGGATTTGTCGTCCAATACCCCCGCCTCCTTCAACCCGTCTCGTGGCGACTTGACCACATAGTCAGGTCGGCGAGACAAGGCGTCAGGTACCAGCAACAGAGCCCCCTTCACATATTCCATACGGGGAACACCCACCTCCACCAAGTCCATGTACCATCTCGCCTGTCGCCTAGATAGCTCACGCCCCGGCTCCATTAACCACTCTAATGGGCGGTGATCACCTTGAAGCTTGAACTCTGTAAAAATCAAATAATGCCTCCACGTCACTGTACAGCAATGATGTAGAGCACCCAGTTCTCGCTCTCCAGTATGGTAATTCTGCTCTGCCGCTGAAAATTGTCGGCTCTCATATGCAATCACCTTCAGGCCATTCCCACAGTCTTGCATAAGGACCCCGCCTAGCGCCACTCCGCTAGCGTCCGTCTGCACCAGAAAAGGAGCAGATCCATCAGCTGCCGCCTTCATATTTGGCAATGCCAGAATGGGCGCCTTAACCAGAGCAGCTTTCAACTCCTCAAAGGCCCACTGCTGCTCCGGTCCCCATGTCCAGGGTACATCCGTCTTGGTCAGCTTGGTCAAGGGCTGCGCTATCTCAGAGAAGCAGTGGATGAAACGCCTATAATATCCCGCCAGTCCCAAGAACTGCCGCACGTGGGTAACATTCTCCAGCGCAGGCCAATCGCGCACTGCCGCCACCTTATCATGTTGAGGTTGGCACCCTTCCTTCGACAGAGTGTGACCAAGGAACTTGATAGAAGACTTCAACATTTGTGCCTTAGACTTCTTCAAGTATACACCCTTCTCGCGGCATGTTAACAGAAATGTGCGTACCGCAGAGTAGTGCTCCTCCACGGTCCCACTGGTGTAAACACACACATCGTCAATGAAAATTCTGACGAAGGGTAAATGTCCCAACGCTCGCTGCATTCGCCGTTGATATTGTGACGGGGAGTTCTGCAAGCCTTGAGGCATTACCAACCACTCGTAGGCTCCCATCTGAGTAGTAAACGCTGTCTTCTCCACGTCCTCAGGTGCCATAGGTACTTGCCAGAACCCGTCTACAGCGTCGAAGGTGGAGAAATGGGTAGCTCCCTGCATCTCGTCAAACATCATTTGAATATCAGGTAGAGGATACCGGTCTCGAATTGTTTGTGAATTCAGTTGCCTGAAATCACACACCAGCCTAAGGATATGGGGCTGTCCTGGCTTGGGTACCATTAAACAAGGAGCCGCATACGGACTCGAAGAGGGTCGTATATATCCTTTCTCCACCAGTTGTTCAATGCGTTCTCGTAGTTGACGCAACTCCTCCACAGACATCTTGTAAGGTCTTCTACAGGGAGGTCCTCCTTCTCTGTCCGGCTTGAGGTTAATCTTCGCCTGATCTTCGTCAGCGTGTCGAAGGTTTTCCAATCCAGAAGGTAAAGAGTCCCGCAGCTCCTGCTCAAACTCGTCGAAGAGGTCCTTGAACTTCTTCTTCCACGCTGCAGTGGCATCCGCATCTTGCGAGTCCTGCTGCGACACAGGGTTCTTCGGTTCATCGTTGGCGCCAGTAGGAATCTTCGAGATGTCCTCCTTCTCAACGGCCAAATCCTCAGCTTCCACCTTGAAAGCCGACTCTCCGGTTGTGGTCCTCGCAGCCATCATCAACCATGCGGGCATTGAAGAAGCGTCTCCCGCGAGTCTCCGCGTTTCCGCGGCCACTAGATGTTTCTTCAACTGCACCGAAGTGAGGAATACCTCGTCAATCAGCCCGGCACAATCCACATCTCCTCGTCGCTTCCCTTTCCTTCCTCCAGGGGCAGCACTGATTCCAGGATTACACCCGGAAATGGTAACCCTCTCTGCACCGCCTCCTTTCCTTTTGTTAGAAAAGGACACTGCACCATTGCCATCATAGTCCAGCGTAATGGGAGATAAGCTGCGTAGCCATTTCCCTCCCAACACCATGTCCACGGCGATGCCCAAGGGTAGCACCCGCATAGCCATAGATTGCTCAGTATAGGTCCCTGTCGTGGTCCTGGCAGTGAACTTAGAATAAGCCACATGACCAGTCGTCTTGACTGAGCCATCCGCCAGGGTCACACGCATAGCGGGTCCACTTCGCGTAGTCAACTTGCAGCGTCTGGCGCAGTCTTCAGATACGAATATATCTGAAGCTCCAGAATCCACCAGCACCTTGACACGATGTCCCTTCAAACGACGATCGCTCTTAATTGGAAGATGCGCTCTAAATTGGAAGATTTTTTGAAGGTCATTGTTTTGATGTTTTTTACATTATTTTAAACATATCATGCCCAAAAAATAGGGTGGTTATAATTTTGGAAGTTTTTCTCATCGTATGAGGCGGGGTTTTCAGAATTCTTACGCGTGACTCTTAGGCATATTGAGGAGTGTTCCAAAAATCCACATATGGTATTAGATCGAGATTAAAGGTTATAAAATGGAAGTAAAAAGGGAAAAATATGTACCTGTTTATCGTATGTTTGATATTTTCATCGATTTCAGCACAATTTTGCCAAAACCCCCCTCAAACCCTATGCTTTATCACACGCGTATTCACAAAGGGCGGGTAACATATGTAAAGGTTCTTGCTAATGGACCCGTCACGTGCTATGTTATAATGTAGTTTGCCATAAAACATATTTGAACAAATAAAATATCAAGCACTTGCATCTCCGTGCAGATTTCTGGAGCAAATGGCCCTCTAGCGGGGGAAACCCTAAGTGGTAACACCAATTTAGGGTGTAAGCACAACCACATGTGTACATGCATGCACATACGAACTCTTGACTGCACTTATTTACTCTTCAGAGTTCTCCAGCAGTGCTTTTAAAAGCTCAGCTTTCTCCTCACAACCTGGAATTCCGCCTTGAACACCAGATTTTGCGGTCTCATCCCAGCATGTCAACACCTCGTTCACGTCAAATGTAGACTTCATGCGAAGGGTGCGGGCACCCCGTACGAAAGCTCCAGCCTCACAGAGTTGTTCTACCGTCTCGAACGTTCTCCGTGACTGTGCTGGCAACCAGAACTGCCAGGTTATCTCCTTCCGTGAGGCATGCTGCCCCACCACCTCCACGAAATGGAGTGGGAGTGACTTACCGCCGTCCGGGAGCATAACGTTGAACCAACACTTGTCGCTGGCTTCCCCGCCTGCAACGGTCACGGCATAGCTGCCCACAGTCATGTCCTCGAACCGGTAGTCGGCTGCCAAGTGTTCCTTCTGCGATGCCAAACGCATCCCACGGTCATATAGACTCTCGTCAACTCCGGAGGAGTGCTCATCGTCGCCATCATCCGTGCCCTCACTGCTGCTGGGCTGTTTCTGCTGTTTTGGCTGCTTTCCAGGCTTCTTCTTGCGCGCTGCAACCTGCCGACTCCGACTGCGAGTGGCAAGATCCATCTCCATATCAGTATCATCGTTGTCGCCTTCGGAGGCGGGTGAAGTTCTGCGCGCCCTGTTTTGCCTTTGTGCGCCTGAAAACCTCTTGCGAGCAGCAGGTGGATCTCCTCTCCGACTCCTCTTTCCATTTGCTTCACGCACACCTGCCTCTGCACGAACTGCGGGAGCTTCTTCAGCAGCTTCTTCTGCCTCTGCACGAACTGCGGGAGCTTCTTCACCAGCATCTTCTGCCTTCAAAAGCTGGATCAGGCGTTCCAACTTCTTGGTCTTGGTCGTAAGACCCCGCAGTTCAGCATTCCGCTCAGATAACACTCGGTGTAAGTGTTTATCCTCGTACCTGCGTAAGCGAACCCTAGTTTGAAACTTCTCTATACACTTCGTATTATCTTCGCATACTCTTACACCGCAATGACGGACTCTCACGACGACGAGACTAGAATCCTGAGGGAACTTTTTCCCTGGATGAGTGAGGGTTTTCTTAGCGAAAATCAAGAACAAGGAACGACCTCTTCTACCGTCGTTCCGAACACACCAGGAACAACGGACTCGGACGACGAGGTTACAATCTTGCGGCAGGTTTTTCCTTGGTTGCAAAGCTCCACAACAGCGACACCTGAAGACGAAGCGACGACTTCTTCTACCGGGAATCAAAGGACTCCCGCAACACAGGAGCAAGCCGCCACCACCACCAACTCGGAAAGAGAGGAAGGAAACAAGTGCGTCGTCTGCTTAGAAATAGTTTTCCCCGCGGAAACGTGGGTTTCAGGGTTAGGATGTGACTGCAAAAACGTGCTGTATCATCACCCTTGTTTCCAGGCCTACTTGGCAAGTTGCACGGATATTGCAAAATGCCCTTGTTGTAGGAAGATCTGGAGCTAGAACAAGAAACCTACCTGACTTTGCTTAGACACTTGAAGGACAATAATGACAAAATAAATATAAATAAGGTATAAATGAGATCGCACTAGGCTGGTAAACGGTCGTCTTACCTTCTGGAAATCAGCTCAGTACAATACTTGGCCTCGCGCATAAAAGCCACAACCTCGTTGATGTCAATATTTTTCAGGACTTCTTTCTCCACCACTTGTTTCTTATGCGTCACGCCGTCGAAACATACATTGAACTGCTCCGCCTTAGCATACCGCGTCTTCAAGATCCCATCGCATTTGACTGTAGATGCGCGGGTGTGCGCACGTGTCAGCAGCAGTGAAAGGTCCCACTTCGGAGGTAATCGCTCGGGATGTCGCTCTCGCACGGCCTCCACCTTCAAAGGCAAGGGGAAGGTTGCTTTCAATTCCTCGTGTCGTTGTTGGCTCACCAGATCTGGCGTTGCGGCTCGGAGTCCCAATAGACAGCTCCGCGTTGTTTGCTCCATGTCCAATACCTTGTTTCCCTTCCCCTTGCGCTTCCATTCCGGGTTGTCCATATAGCCCGGGGCGGAGTCGACGTCGGGATAACTGGTACAAATAATCAGCCCAAGGTTCGGGTCCTCGTCCACGCCACTTGGTAGCCATTCCTTGAACCTGTCACCAAACTTGTACTTCGCTCGGACGAGCTTGTCCGGAGCGACGTAAAAGCACCAAGTATGCACCTTGCGGTCTCGTCCAGCGTGGCCACCAAACTCTTCGTTCAAGTGCGGGTCGATCCACGATTTGAAGTCCAAGTTGCAGCCGACGACGTACGTGTGCTTGTTGATGGTTGTTATCGTCCAGGCAAAGAGAAAGGCAATCCATTGTTCCAAAGATATGAACCAGTGGCCTTTTTTATCCGCGGTCTTACCCCACAACAGCATCTTCAGCAACCCGAAAAAGCCATCGACGTCGTTGTGGGAGTGGCCTACGGGCAGACGGTGTAGGTAGATCTCTGTGTACAGCCCGTGGTGAACCAGGATGCAGAAGAAGGCGAAACATGCCGGTTCCAGTTTTCCGACCCTCCGTCCATTTGCACGTGGCATGTTTGCCGAAAGTGCCGCTCCGTGTTCTCCACCACATACCGTAGCAGAATATTGAGCGTGTTGAGGCAAATGTTCACGTCTTTGCCAGGAACCCATGGCATAAGTAAACACATGCACAACACCGTGCCGTGCATCACGACTGCTTGCAGATGAAGGTGGAAGAAACTTCCAGCTTTGTCGCTCATCTCCTTGACCTTCACGGGGAAGTGCGGACAAACGGTGTTGTTGTTTGCCGCCCCGTCGAAACAATACGAGTCACTGATGCCGAACTGGTTGGCACTATCAGCACGAGTGTTATTGTACTGAGCTCTCTCATTTCGATAATCACTCCGGTGCGCGTCGTTAAGCGTCTTCCAGTCCTCCAGGTCCTCCAAGTCCTTTACAGCACGGCGCTGCTTCGTCAAGATTTCGCATGTCGTGCACTTACATGCACAATCCTTCCGCTTGCGCATGGTAATATGCTTCGCGCGGAGGTACTCGCGCAGATACTTGCGAAACTGCGTGATTTTAACCTGATAAACGCCGCGACGCATAAGCTTGTATGCGGCATAACAATCGGCTGGTCGGATCGGATTCATTTGGAGTTTGCCGTTTTGAGGTTGTGGCTCCGCCAACGGCAACAGCTCGTGAGCAGCGTACTCCAAGAAATAAGTCCAGTTCAGGTTCGTCGGGTCGTTGTACAGCGTCAAATTCCTCTTCCTTGTGCTCTCCAGCATGCCGCCCCCACACACGTGCGGGTGCCACTTGAACCATGTGCTTTCGGGAATAAAGTGCAGTCGTCGAAACGCATCCTTGCAGACTTTCTTGCCCAGGAACGTCAGCGAGTCGAACATCTCTATTTCAAGCTTCTGCGATCCAGGCTTGAACCTACGCGCACGAGTAAGCTCCGCGATGATGTTCTCCTTGAACTGGCGACCGTTTAGCGTAGACTTCTCACGTAAGTACGCCTGCACGGGACGATACTCGAATTGGTACAGACAGCGCCTCCCACACCTGCATTCGTTGGCGGGGTCCATCAGATCCCCGATCTTTGTCACGCTTTCCGCAGTATTGTTGGGCCCATATCCCGACGTTTTGGATTCTGCTTCCGGTTCGGAACGCTTCGCCTTTCTTGGGTTGATGGTTTTCGTCTTGCAAATAAAGTCTTCCACCGTTTCATAGTAATAATCTTCTGAACCAGAAGAATTAGACGAAGCGCTAAGCTCAGATTCGCCTTCAGAGCACGACGAGCATAACATATTTCCTTCCTTCCCGCTTTAGCGACTTGGCGCTTTCTCAAATGTTTAAGCTTCAAAGTTTCAAAACTAATGACCGGCGCGACGTTCCAGGCGTTCGAGCGTTTGATTGCCTTTCAATCGTCACATGTAGTCAGATCGCACTAGTCACATCACTAGTGCGATCTGATTTCGCACTATCGCGCGACTAGTACGGACTAGTGGCGTGAGTAGTGCGTTAATAGTGTGGTACTAGCGCGGTACTCGCGATATGCTATCTTTAAGAATTGATTTTCACTATCGCAAGTATACTTTTCTGTGGACACAACTTTTTATCTTCTTTCTTCTCACTTACCATACTCCTACGTAATCATGTCTGACGAAAAACTCTTTGGTGAAGGCTTCAAAGCGCAATCGGTGGAAGACCTTGACAACAGCGGCACACAAGAGGTCCGACACTGCGCCAAGATCCTTAAACGCTTGTTGACGGACGAGCAGCTGCAAACGATTTTCCCCATTTCGGGGAACAAAAGTCAACTGTCCGGAACGGGGTCGGAGGTGTTGCTCACTCCCGATATCATTGAGAACTGTTTTGAACACTACACGCCGGACGACGCGGCGTGTTACCGCAACCTGGCGTCGTGGCAATTTTTGAAATCGGTGACGCAAACCCGGTTCGTGGAAAAGCTGGAGGAGGCGGAGAAACGAGGCACAAAACCAGGATTGTTTGATATTTTCAACAAGGGGGACGCGGCGGAGAAGAAGGAGGAGGCGAAGAAGGAGGGCGAAGGGGAGGATGAGGACGAGGATGAGGACGACCAAGAGGACGACCAAGAGGACGACCAAGAGGACGAAATTGAGATCCACTGCGCACAGCCCGCCGCAGAGGACCCAGAGAAGAAGTACACGACCTTCGCAACTAAGAACGGTTTTGAGGTGATGTACAAGCTGGACGAGGACGGGGTCCAGCAGCCCGCTGGACTCGAGAAATCGGACGAGGACAGCGACCGGTTGGTTCTCTGGAACTACTCAGAGAACTTGCTGATGAAGGCGGTGCTCACATTGGTGCGAGTGGATCAGTATTTGCCGCATTCTCAAAAGCATCTGGTGCACGTCATTAAAAAGTTCCAAGTCCCCAAGCAACCGGCGGAAGAGACCGTCGACTTTGATGACGAAAACTACCGCATCCTGACGGCGTTGGCGCCAGCAGCAGCCCTGCCAGAGCCAGCAGCAGAAGAAGCAGAAGCAAATGCAGAAGCAGGAGCAGCCCCAGCAGCAGAAGCAAATGCA